>VUQH01032855.1:16731-30972 GCA_015106775.1 Etroplus canarensis | reverse complement strand
TTGGCTTCCGAATATGCACTCTTCCTCTTTTTTCTCTCTTCTCTTCTTCTCTCTTTCTCTCTTTTCTCTTCCCTACCTGTCTGCTCTGGCAAAAAATAAATAAATAAAGAAAGAAAGAAAGAAAGAAAGAAATATATCAACAAGAGGAGCCTATAAAGTTTATAGAACTGCTTTTGGCAAATCAAATGTGTTTGGCACAATAAAGCATTCAGACAATGATTCTGCTTGCTAATGCTTCCAGACAGGACAGGTCTTTAGAAAAAAAAAAAAAAAACGACTGCTACAAGCAGTTCTGCTTTGAGAAAACACTGAGGAAAAAAATCAGTGGAAATCGCGAGGCTGGTGTAAACTTTTCCTCAAAACTCTACGGGGCAATTTACCCATCACCAGGTCTAGCTATTCATTCGGTAATTCAAGTAATTCACGTGCCTACCTCGGCAGCTCAGTTGATATACACTCACCATAACAGCCTTAATTTTTCATTGCGTAGATTCAACAAGGTGCCGGAAACATTCCTCAGAGATTTTGGTTCATATTGACACGATAGCGTCACACAGCTGTTGCACACCCAAGATGTAAATCCCCCATTCCACCATATCTCAAAGGTGCCCTATTTAAATGAGATCTGGTGACTGTGGAGGCCACTGGAAGAAGGAATGGATATCTTCAACAAAAATACTCATGCTTAGCTGGTACTAAGGGGCCCAGAGTTTGCCAAGTAAATAACACCTACACTATTACACCATGACCACCAGTCTGAGCTGTTGATACAAGGCTGGCTGGATCCATGTTTTCATGTTGTTTACACCAGCTTCAGACCCTAACATCAAATTTTTAATAGCAGAACTTGAGACTCATCAGACCAAGTACCATTTTTCCAACCTCCTGTAGTCCAGTTTTGCTAACCCATCCAAACTGCAGCCTTAGTTTCCTGTTCTGAGCTAACAGGAGTGTGGCACCTGATGTGCTCTTCCGCCGCTGTAACCCATCTGCTTCAAGGTTTGACATGTCCTTTCAGACATGCTCTTCTGCATACCTTGGTTGTAATGAGTGGTTATTTAAATTCCTGTTGCCTTTCCATCAGCTCAAATCAGTCTGACAGTTCTCCTCTGATCTCTGGCCTAGAGAACTGCCACTCAATGGATATTTTCTCTTATTCAGACCATTAATTGTAAACCTAATAGATATACAGAATTAACAGTTTCTGAAATCAAACCAGCCTGTCTGGCACCAACAAACATGTCATGTTCATAGTCACCTAAATAACCTTTCTTCCGTATTCTGATGCTCAATTTGAACATCAGAAGATCACCTTGACCATGTCTACTTGTCTAAATGCATTGATCTGCTGCCATATGACTGGCTGAATAGATATTTGCAAGCAGTCGAAGAGGTATACCTAATGAAGTGGCTGGTGAGTCTATAACTCTATCTGCCTGTCAGCAGTGTCTGTCTTAATTTCCACCAGTCCCATTTACCATGGTTTGCCCACCAGTAACAAATATAAGTAGTAGCTTTGGCATGGACACAAACTTCTCTTGTCCTCTGAGGGACTTAGTCTATTTTTTGGCACACCTCATGTGCCACACAAGCTACAAAAGTCAAATAGTCCTTAAAGACTTTAAATTGCACTTTTCAGTAAGCTATGCAAATCAGTTAATAATCAAACTGATCAGAGATCAGATTAAGGCCTCCTGATAAACTACTTCCTCAGACTGAGCAGACCCTTTACTGTCTCCAAAATGGCTAAAATTATGCTCTTTTGGGACTAACTTCATTTAATTCATTTCACCTAATATGTCAGTTCGCATTTTATAGGCGACTAAATCGGGGGGAAAACTGCAAAATACTCATTAAAACAGTTATTATGGAATTACAGCCAACATCCTGCCTAGACACGTCATGAAGCCAGTGAGTTCCAAGATAGCGTGAGAGAGAAGTTGAGTAGGGAGAGATGGAGACATTCTTAAAGACTTATTCACCTTTCAAACCCAGCAAACATGGTTGAAACCACGTCATCTCCATCAGTCAAAACTGGTCATGGTACGACTGCAGAAACTGAACTGTAGACTGTTGTACGTTGACGTTGTTTCGTACAGGGATGGGTCAGACTGGCTTTTACAGAATAAGAAATGTAGAACAGATTATTGTAATGAAGGAATTAAAATTTTCAGGCCTGATGTTTGCAAAAGGGATCTCCTCTTGGGTGGCATCAACATGGCTACTTGGGAAGAGATAGCACTGGATCATACATCATGGCATCATGCAGTTAAACTTGGCGTGGAGAAAACTGAAAAAAATTGGAGCCAGCTTCATGATGCCAAGTGACAGAAAAGGAATTCAAGGCGCAAAACCGTCATCTGACAAGTCAGATAGAGGCCCACTGTATTGTAATCCATAAACAAAAAGTAGGAAGCAATTCTTGAACACAAACTTTCTCTTGCTAGAAAGTCTAACAACAACGTCGAGGCGACATTTAAAAACTATGTCCATCTAATGTGGAAGGATTGTCCACCACGTCAGTTCAACTTTCATTTTGAAACTATTTTTCAACCATGACTAGAAGTAAACAAAAACCAGACAGGCAACATTTATTCAAGGTCGAAATATTAGATGCTCAAACTAGCACTTCACTGAAAGCACACTGACTCCTTAACTTTAACACTGTATGGTGGCGGTGTAGTAAGCGCAGTGAGTTAGCAGAAGTTTTTGTCGTAGGTCTATCCACACTAGCTCTTTTTTAGTCACTTGAGTTTTGGCATTACTAGCTTTTAAGCTTCAGTGTATGGTGGTGGTCATTCTTGACATTTGGGGGGCTACATAACCAATCACCATGAAACGAGCAAGCAAGCCCAGTTCGATTAGCAGCTAGCATGAACTAAGCTAGTTGTTCAAGTTCAACAGTCTTTTTATTCACCGCAGTGATCAGTGTCATACATTTTGATGCTGAACTGCATCCAGTCACCTCATGGTATCAAGTTATTTGCATATTGTGTTACTTGGATTGTGGAGGCCTGTGCAGGCTAGTTACGAGCTGGTGAATCAATTACAGCTAAATTGTTCCGATTAATGTGATACGCATGAGTAGATGGTAAAAGGTGGAATGTTGGGTAGACAAGTTGTAACAAATGACAGTACCCGTACTTTCCATTGTTGTCATCCACGTTGGCACTGCAGTACATTTTACTGCCAACATAAAATGTGAATTTCATCTAAAACAAGAAAAAAATTACACTGGAATTCAAACGCAGACTAAAAAATAGGAAAAAATAGCATTATTATTATTCATTATCACAGTTTGTCAACAGTGTCACCGTGATGGCTTTGAAACAGGTGGACCCACATCCTGACAATCTGTAGCTGCACACCAGTATGTATAATTGGATTTTATCTAATGGAAGTATTATCTGTTAGCCTGATTCTGTTTTCCTCATCTCATTTATTGACACTAACTGTCGATACCCTGGGTCTTACACTTCTGCGTAACCAATGTATACACTATACAGGCAAAAGTACTGGGCCACCTACACATTACACCAGCAAGAGCTTATATGATATCTTATTCACATAACAGCTTATAGTTATAACAGCTTCCACTGATCTGGGAAGACTTTCTAAAAGGTTTTTCAGTGTGACTGTGGGAATTTTTGCCTATTCATCCAGAAGAGCATTTCTGAGGTCAGGTACTGATGGTGGACAAGAGGGCTTGGCTCATAATCTCGGTTCCTTATGCAAGACACTATATGGACCTCGCTTTGTACACTGGGCCACAGTCATATCGAAACAGAAAAGGACCCCCAAAGTTGGAAATATGGAATTGTCCAAAATATCTTCATAAGATGAAGAATAAAGATTTCCCTTCACTGGAATTAAGGGCCAGGCCAACCTAAGAAAAACAACCCCATAGCATTATCCCTCCTCCACCAAACTTGACAGTTGAGACAGTTCAGACAGGTATGTAGTGTTCTACTGGAACATCCATCAGACTGCCAGATACCGACGCACGACTCATCAATCCACAACACATGTTTCAGCTGCTCCAGAGTCCAGTAGCGGCAGGCACCACTCCATTTGATGCTTAGCATTGTGCTTGGTAATATAGGGCTTCCATGTATCAGCTTGGCCACTGAAACCCATGCCATGAAGCTCACAGCCCACAGTTGTTATGCAGATTTTAATGCCAGGCAACGTTTGGAACTCTGCGGTTACAGAGTCAGTAGAGCGCTGATGACTTTTATGCACTATGTGCCTCTGCACTTGTGAATTTACATGGTCTGCTATTTCGTGGCTGAGTTGTGGTTTCTCAATGCTTTCACTTTATAAAAATACCACTAACATGTGATCATGGAATATCTAGGAGGGAAGACATTTCACAAACTGACTTGTTGCAACAATGGCATCCTATTGTAGTACAGTATAGTAGAGCTCTTTGGAATAACCCATTCTTTGTAAAATGTTTGTAAAGGCAGACTGAATGGCTAGGTGTTTGATTTTATACACCTTTGGCAATGGGACGAACTGAAACACCTGAATGAATTAATTAAGAGGTGTGGCCCAATACTTCTCTCCATTGTATTACCCTAGCCATAAGCAGTAGTCACCTAAAATAGCTTCTCATAGCTGTGAGGACAGGCAAAGTTTTCCCAGTGTGTACTTGTGTGTACATTTTTTCCTACATCTGCTTCTTCTTCTTCTTCTTCTTCTGTTGGCTGCTCCTAGGAGTCCCCACAGCAGATCATCTGGTAATTGTTCACCCAGTGCCTTGTTATCCTCAAGGTGTCTGAATGTCCCCATCATTCTCTACAGTCAGGGCTTTTATGGCAGTAATTATGGAAACAAGAAGGAAAATTAGTTTGTTGTCCTCAATTTTTCAGTTTTTATAGGCTAGTTTTTTAAGGGTCAGTCACGTATATTTATGGTTTACAGACAAGTTGGAGGAAACTCAAAGTTTAAGTCAATGTCATATTAGTATTTTGACCTATATAAATGATCCCATTTACAAAGGAGCGAGGGAACAAGTATTGTTGCAGACAGCATCCAGATGTGTGCTTAAACAAACATGTTTTCTTTAATGAAACAAATCTGTCCGATCCGTGCATCTACAAGCCACTTTATCTGCTATAATCAATGCCACATCTGTTGTAATTAGAGTCATATGGCCAACATAAATTACTCCAGATGGAAATAGCAATTTTCTTTTAACAGGTTATTTTTTACATTACAATTAAAAGGATATTGCGTTCAATAAATTACAGATGTTTCAGTTTTCTAAAAAAAATAAAGATATAGTAGACTGGTGGGACAAGGCTGAAAAGTTTTTTTTTTCTATTTCAAAGTCGTAGCTCAAACTTTGTGTAATGGTAAATAATAATAATAACATTCTTCTTCACAAAGCATCCATTCATCCATTTTCTACCACTTATCTGGGTCTGAGTTGCAGGGGAAACAGTCCAAGCAGAGACACCCAGACCTCCCTCTTCCCTGCCACCTCCTCCAGCACTTCTGAGGGGGACACTAAGGCATTCCCAAGTCAGCTGAGAGATGTAACTTCTCCAGCATGTCCTGGGTCTGCCGTGGGATCCCCTCCCTGTAGTACATTCCCAAAACAACTCACCTTGGAGGCATCCCAGAGGCTTCCTTGTTAGATGCCCAAACAGCTTCAGCTGTATCCTTTTGATGTGGAGAAGTAGCAGCTCTACTCAGAGCCCCTCTGGATATGACGGAGCTCCTCACCCTATTGCTATCCATGCTCCCATTCTTTTGGTGACTACACAGAGCTTGTAACCATGAGCGAGCGTAGAATTGGAGATCGACCGGTAAATCGACGGCTTCACTCTCATGTTCAACACACTCTTCACCGCAACAGATAGGTACAGCATCCGTATCACAGACATCACACAATCCATCTGCCAATCACCCTCCTCACTGTCTCTTTGCTTGTGAACAAGACCCCAAGATACTTAAACGCCTCCACTTGGGGCAGTAACTTGTTCATCACACTGTGACAAAGCACGTGGTGTGTTAAAAATAAACATGATCATCATGTTTATTTTTAATATCATGTTTGTCCCCACATGACTGTCATCTGTGTGTGAGTTCACAGAAGTGTTGCAGTGACACTTCTCAATGGACGTGCAAACAGCTTTGGTGATATATCAAAGGCATGTGTGTCCATGTGTGTGCTCGTCTCTTCTGAGTCAGTGATTGTAAGGTGACATTGCTGCCCCTCCTTCCCCATCTTCCCCATCTGACAGCTGCATCATCCGGCCGAAACACTGCTGATGGGAACAAGTCACCGCTTTTCGTTGGTGGCCGTCTGTCGGCTCATTGCCCTCCATTCCTTCCTCCTCCTCACTCTGGAAGACATTGTAACAATCTGTCGAAGGCTTGGAGAACAGACATGCGCGCCGGGATCACTTTTAATCCTTTCGCGAAATACACATCACCCTCGTTAATTTTTGATAATTTCACACCCCATAATCTGGCTACACTTGTGCATATCCTTCAAACTTGTGCTCAATCAAAGAAACTTCACACAGACACATTCACATTTTAGTAGCTAACGAGAATGCAGTGACCACAGGCGTACAGGTGCTAAAACTCAGCTGTTCAAATGAAATCCCAGAAAAATGTAATTGTTCTTCCTTGAGCCTTTTTCCTTATCAACTATTTATAGTTCATGGATTTCCCCCTGTAAAAAGTATCTGTCTCTTTGTTTATCATTTATGATTAGTTTTGGTACCATGTGACAGGCTAAAATCCTCACGTGGCCTTTTCAGTGAGAAGAGGAAGCTACTTGAAAGTTATGGTGTTAATTCTTTAAAATGCCACAATTTCAGGGGTCATGCTTGAGCAAATAATATTTTCCACAATGTTAAACTTTTGGGGGGTTTTTTCAAAGTTTCGACAGATACGAATGACTGCAATGAATGGGAAATGCTTCTAAGTCAGCTAAACTTGTTTCCAACATCTAACAGCAGTGGTTGTTGCTATAATTGAAGCTTCTTCATAAGTGGAACTTTGTAAATGAGGGTACTGTCCCCCCAAAAAGTAGTGAAACAGCAAGGCCAATTAATTTGTTTTTGCTTTGCATTTGTGTATGAGATCCAAAGATGGAAATGAGAAGAGCTTATGTTCCCTGGTATGTACTTACAGACATAGAACACATTTTATGTCAAACCACACAGCTTTGTAAGTGAGCAAAAAGTAGTGGAATGTGAGAAGTGACAGAGAGCTGTCTATGGGAGAAAAGCATGCCATTCTGAAGCTGAGAAAAGGGGGAAAATCCTTCAGGGGTATTTCAAAAACATTGGGCTTAGCCAGTAGCACAATTTGGAATGTCCTGAAAAAAGGAAACCACTGGTGTGCTAAGCAGCAGGCATCAAATCGGTCGTCCATGGAAAACAAGAACCAATGACAGACAGATGGTGAGAACACTAAAGAGAAGCCCAAAACAACAAACCATAATATCGTGAACAAATTCCAAAGAGCAGAGAACAAACAATATAGAGGCCATTCTGCAAGATGCAAAACACTCATCAGCCAGATTGGAATTCGAAATAAATACAGAGATGAGCCACAACAGTTCTGGAAAAAAGTTTTATAGATTCATTGGACAAAGATTAGGCAAGTGAAGAAAAGGGCAAAGTATGGAGAAAGATGGGATCTGCTCATCAGCCTAAACATACAAGTTCATTTGTGAGGCATGGTAGAGGTGGTGTCATGGCTTGGGCTTGCATGGCTGCTTCTGGATGATGTAACTCACAATGGTAGGTAGCACAATGAATGCAGAAAGATTTATTGTCTGGGAATTTAATGAGAAATGCATCCAAACTCATCAGGAGGAACTTTATCATGCCGCAAAGATTCAAAAAAACACTGCCACCTCATCAAGGAGAAAAATGGAAGGTTTTGGGCTGGTCGTGTCAGTCACCAGATCTTAACCCAACTGAACGTGCATTTCACCTCCTGAAGAGAAGTCTGAAGGGAGAAACTCAGCAAAACAGACAACAGCTAAAAGATGCTGTAGTAAAAGCCTGGAAAGGCATAACCAAGAAATCTGGTCCAGCCTATGGCTTGTAAGCTTGATGCAGTTTTTGTGAGCAAAGGATACGGAACCAAATATTAAGAATTTCTGATTTTAATTCAGTTAAAAAAAATCTGTTCCAATACTTTTGCTCATTTGAACAATTGTGTGGTTTGATACAAACTGTGTTATTTCCTATCTTGTTTAACATATCTAGATGTAAAATCAGGGAATAGAATCTGAAACTTTGATCGCTCCTCATATTCATCTTTTGATTTCACACTCAAATGTCTCCAGTGCATAGCAAAAACAAATAAACTGGCCTTGCTGGTCTAGTACTTTTGGAGGGGACTGTAAGCTGGTTAGGTGTTCTTTTTGGGAATACAGTCTCTGAAACTAACAACCACACTCATCTTGACCCATACGAATTAGGAATAGGCATGTTGTAATGGTAAATGTGCTTTTGTGAAAATGCTTAGGGTTATGTAGATAATACATAGAGATTGCACGAGATCATGGAAAACAGAGTTCTGTCTTTGATATTTTAACAATGAATGGCAGCAAATGCTCAATCAGAATAAGGACTTATTCCAGTTGCTTCTTATACACAAGCTCTCTGTTGGGTTATGCTTTCTCTGCTGGAATGTCTAGCCCATCATTATATATACAGTATATGACCTTTAAGGATCTCTGTAATTAGCCAACGATATTAGTATACTACAGTTATGCAACACTGTCTGTCAAATAAGCAGCAGGGCGTTCCCTTCTTAGAAATATTCTGCTGGTGCAGGGACGCCCTTTGGAGACACAATGATAAGCGTGCATGTCAGAGTGAGGTTGCATTATATGCAAATGCTTGTTTCTGACATTTTATGTACAGTATCACTCAAATGAGAATTACGGGTTTTCTGTGGAAACATGGTATCTTGTACACGTTTCAGCATGTTGGTTCTCATAATGTGTTCAGGCAAAAACATGTACACGCATGCTCTGTGGCTTTTATTTACATTGTTGAAGTCAAAAGTTCTCACAAATCGTAACAGGCTTGAACATTGTTAACTGGTTAGTGTCCAGGTCAGGCACTCTATCCCTTAAGAGGAAACTAAACAACCCTTCCCCTTGTACATGTTGTCCATAGAGAAGGGGCGTTTTCAGGCGTTTTTAAATAGAGTGGCACAGGGGGTCCACCAGATGATTTTTCTGTGCTCAGACCTCCTGTCTCCGTAAACACACATTAAGAGATGCAGCTGCAGTGAACCAGACGTGCAGTTAGCGGGGCTAATCAAATATGGTCTTGTTAAAACAGTAAATATGTTTAACTTTACTGAGCAATACAAGCAAATAACAGTAGTTAGAAAATGGTAAGTAGTGGACCAAACCACTTACAAATGTACTTTTCTTTCTATTCATAATTAAACCAATAGCTGTCACCGCTTGTAATATTGTTTAAAATTCCATAGACATATATTTACAGTTATGGATTGATGAGGACAATGGTGTCTTTCACAGGAAAAGAGAGGCCAGACTTCCTTATCTCCTCTGTAATTTATTTTGTTCTGATTTCTTTGAAATTTCGATGGGGCCTGTGCCACCCCAGGTCTCCCTTTTAGACCCACCCCTGCCATAGAGTCAGCTGTACCCCCTACAGTATCTATGTGGTGCCAGGGACAACCCAGAAGCAATCCACAGATTATGTCCTCCATGATTTTCTTTTTAAAGAAACTACCCCACCTTCTACTAGTAATGTCACCTAGTGTTGGGGTCTCAAAGCTGTCACACTGTGGACTAGTTCTCAAAAGGCACAAGGGCAAAACTGGTTCTGCATATGTAGAATAGTGGTACTCATTTGCTGTAAGCTACATCTTGACAAACCTCCTGTGGGACAGTCTTTTGTTTTTATTTCTAAGTGTAGTTTTCAATATTTAGTCAAAGTAAACACCTGCAATAATGATGTCCTCTGAATGTAACAGTGGCACTGAATCTAAAATAATGATAAAATGACTCTGTATTTGAGTTTGACTGAGTTTTGACCCTGAAAAGGAGCACAACTTTAAGTCAGACTGGGACAGTCAAGTCCCAAGGGTTATGAGGACAGAATCTTGAAGTGTAGCATCTTTTTAACAGTCATTCTCTTTCTGTCATTGCAGATCTTACAGGTGAATCTAGTGATGTCCATCCTGCTGTATGTGATGGTCCTCGTGTACCTCTATGGTATCCAGGCAACCAACATGGGCAGCAGTCACCAGGGTCAGCAGCAGCAGCAGCAGCCAAGTCCGGACCCTTTAAACTCCCTGATAATCCAGCTGCTTCAGGCTGACCTGACAAGGGGGAAGACCAGAGGGAGCCAGAGCCAGCAGGGCAAAAACAGAGACACAGAGCCACAGGACACTCTGCCTCCTATCCTGAATGCAAACTTTCCTTTAGAGGAGCAGGGGGACACAGAGCAGTGGCCCGAAGGGGGTCACGGTGGTAGCAATGATGGTGTAGCGGACCAGCCAATGATGCTGTTGAACTCAGACTTCCTCAGGCAGCACAAGCGCTACAACTCACCTCGAGTGCTGCTGAGCGACCGGCCACCGCTACAGCCGCCGCCAGTGTACCTCACAGATGATTTTGTGAGCGGCGGACCGGAGTTAGGGGCAGTGGGAAACAAGACACGAAAGAAGCGCTATGCTGAGCACAAGAGTTACCGGGGGCAATATTCTGTTTGTGACAGCGAGAGTAGTTGGGTGACGAATAAAACCCAAGCGAGGGACATCAGGGGAAAGACTGTAACCGTTCTGGCCCAAATTAAAACCCATGGCACAAGGGACATCAAACAGTACTTTTATGAGACACGCTGTAGGACCCCCAGGCCTGTGAGGGGAGGCTGCAGGGGCATCGATGACAAGAACTGGAACTCACAGTGCAAGACTACGCAGACATACGTTCGAGCACTGACACGTTTGGACAATTCAGTGGACTGGAGGTGGATACGCATAGACACTTCCTGTGTCTGTGCATTGTCAAGGAAACGTCACAGGACGTAGGGGACCTGTTTGGAATTCTATTCTCTGTATAGGATTTTTTTTTCCTGTTCACAGTGCTTCCCACCGCAGGATTATGCGTCATGTTGGTGAACAGCACCAATCTGCTATAAAATGATACTTCTACTAAAGAATCATGGGTCCATTTACATTATATTTCACATTAACGTGCTGCTACAAATCCACAAGCTGGTGCAGCACTGCTCACTTAAGATGGGCTGGGGAGGGAGGCAATGAGTATGTGACAGAGGAGTGTACATATAAATTATTTAAATTATATGAAATGCATGTAGTTTTTACATGTTTATCTATCTATATATGACGTATGACATTATTTGTGTTATTTATTGAAAGAAGTCTTCTTCAAAAGAATCAAATGTCTATGAAAAGGAATGAAACAAGCAACAAACTCATTCTGAGACTGTAATACAGAGCTGGGCTGCAAAGGTGCTTCACAGTAGGACTTTACATGTGCCTTGGCCAGTGTGGCTGCAGAACTGAGTGATAGGACATGGTAACTCACAGACAGCACTTGCCGCAAATGGTTTGTGGGGGGTGAACCTAAAAAAAACAACAGAGAAGCAGGAAACTGTCCTGTCTTGCCGACCAATATGGAGCCCATTTTCTTAGCAGTAATGCTATTAGAAGCTACAAGAAATCCTATGGCCAAAACACAGATTTGAGGTTTGTGATCATATACAAAGCATTCACAATTCACATTACTTTTATGTTGTAATGCACAGCAAGTCTATTCTTTCGTATGGGAGACAATTTTGGCCAATAAAAATTCCTATTGTAGAATCTGCTGGCAGTGACTGGAGATTCAAGTAAATACAAGTGTTTGGTTTTTCAAGGAACACCTTGGCTTTGTTCGTCAGTTTTTACTCAACTGGCATCTTGAGCTGTTTTTGTTTCTTCCTTTTAATAAACACTTATATTTCTTAAAGTTGGAAAATATTTTATTTCCAAATGCCCATATTAAATGATTACGGTGCCAAAGATTAGATTTCGTGGGCTGTACCATAACCTGCTTCCCTAATAACAAATACCGCCCTTTTAAAAAATCTATCAGCCACTATTCTGTTAAGAAATTAAGTTCATTTATGAGCATCTACCTGTTACATGTAAACCCTAATCTCTAAAATGCCATTAAAATTAAAAAAGATGTATTACTTCTTAAGTGTTAGAGTAATTCAGTTCATTTCACATTGACAGCAATCTCATGACATTCTTCATCTCAAGACCCTACAATACTAGAGTGGGAACCCCAATGATCTGACAATCCCCTATAAGCAAGCTTGGTGACTGTGGGAAGGAAGAACTTCCTCTTGACAGGAAGATACCTCAAGCAGGGCTGAGAAGACAGAAAAGAAGAGCACAGAGTTATGATAAAACAGCAGTTGTTCCAGCGAGTCAGTAATCCAACAACTGAAGTTCAGCCTAAACAGTATGAGGTTATTTCATGAACTGTTTGAAGATGAGGCTCTTGATCACCTGTATTTTTCACACTGTAAGCAAATTTCATTAAAAGACCAAAACCAACAATGACCTGACTCCAGTAAAAAGGATTGTCTGTGCTGCCAAACCTGTTATAGCTCCTATGACCCATTTTTACATGGTTGCACTTGGTGACATTCTTCAAAGTAACTGAAACTATAGTGAACCGTTGTTTTAGGGGATTATTCAGCATTTTTAATGACAACATATAACATTTGAAACACATTTTAAGCATGGATGTCTTAAGTTAGCAAGGGATTGTCACAAATTGGAACCCAGCACAGTTCTGTATGGTTAGTTTTCCTACTGTATTGACAAAAACAGCTATACAGAGGATGTAGAAAGTGAACACATCAGGTTTTTCTGATGTAAAAAAAAGACCACGACAAGTAATTTCAAAACTTTTTCCACCTTTAATGTGACCTTTAACCTGTAAAATTCAATTGGAAAAGAAACAAAACTGCTAGAGGGAAAAATATTTAAAAAAAGAAAAAAATGTACAATAAGCTGGTTGCATCCTAATACTAATGCTTTGTTGAAGCACATTTTGCTTTAATTACAGCATTCAGTCTTTTTGGGTACACATTGGCCATAAATTAAAATGACTCTGATTAACCCCAAATAAAGTTCAGCAGCCCTAGTTGAATTTTTTCTGATAATTACTCAGTTGCATCCTACAACAAAAACCATGGTTCACAGAGAGCTAAAAAAACATGAAAAGGATCTTATTGTTCAAAGGAGAAAATACGGAACCACAGTGACATTGCCAAGAACTGGATGTTCCTCCAAAACTGAAGAAAAGACAAGATGAAAACTGGGCTGGGAGGCTGCCAAGAGGTCTGTTGAAAAATATGCTATGTCTGATGAAACCAAGGTTGAACTTTTTGGTCACCATTCCGAAAAGGAATGCTTGGCTCAGAAACAACACTGTGCATCACCAGAGGAACACCATACCCATGGTGAAGTATAGTGGTGGCAACATCATGCTTCAGGTTTTTTGTCCTCAGCTGGAAGTGGGGCTTTAATAAAGGTTGAGGGACTTGTGAACAGTTCCAAATATCAATCAATTTTGGCCCAATTCCAGCTAGAAAGCTGAAGCATAAGAGGAATTTTACCTTTCAGTATGACAGTGACCCCAAGCATACACCCGAATCAACAAAAGAATGACTTCACCAGGAGAAAATTAAAGTTTTGGACTGGTCCAGCCTGAGCCCTGACCTAAATCCAATCAAAAATCTGTAGGGTGACCCAAAGAGGGCAGTGCATAAGAAATGTCCTAGCAATCGCACAGATTTCGAACACTTTTGCAAGGAAGAGTGGGCAAATATTGCCAAGTCAAGATGTGCCATGGTGTGTAGACTTTCTATATCCACTGTATGCCGTATATATATATCCACTACCATTATCTTTAAATCAGACTCTACATGAATTCTCCTAAAGTAACTTCGATTGATTGATTCACATTTCCAAATAATTGTAATATTTCTTTTTAAGTTGGGGCTTGGTGTATCACCTCTGTTCATCCACTGTCTAAAACAAATAATTGAAGCTCCCTTTTCCTTTCTTGTGACTGGCTGTAAACAGTTGAAGGAATAGATGGGTGGAGCTTCTGTCCTCACAGCCACAGCTGAGATGACCATATAGGGATATCCACCCTCACTGACATCATACATAGCCAATAGCTGGGGAAAT
>VUQH01032854.1:0-34690 GCA_015106775.1 Etroplus canarensis | reverse complement strand
AAAGGATGTTGAAGATGGAGCTGCCAGGTAGGAGGAGAAGAGGAAGACCACAGAGAAGATTCTTGGATGTAGTGAAGGGGGACTTGCAGAGGGTTGGTGTGAGGTAAGAGGATGCAAGGGATAGGGTGAGATGGAGGCAGATGATCCGCTGTGGCGACCCCTAACGGGAGCAGCCGAAAGAAGAAGAAGACGACGTTACATTTTTCTGCCACACTGCAGTATTTTTTATTTTTTCAATAAGATCATTTTTTGTTTTTTAATTTTGACTGCATTCCAGTCCATCTCAGTTTATCTGCACTTGTGACATTATGCAAACAGAAGAGCACAAGTTAATATTTTCAAATGGCAGCACTTAACTGAAGGCACGGATTTGTTCTCCTCATGTGAAAAAACAAATCCAAGAATGCCGAATAAGACAGAACTTCTTGAGTTTACATCTACCTGACATTTTCTACAATGACTGTACTTTGACATTTACAAACTTGGAAAAATTTAGTGTACAATAAAAAATGTACAATCCAAAACGCAATGCTTTATCCCTTTTAGTATTTTATTGTTTTTGTCTACCTAAACGGGACATTACAATTT
Organism: Etroplus canarensis; assembly: GCA_015106775.1. Taxonomy (NCBI): domain Eukaryota; kingdom Metazoa; phylum Chordata; class Actinopteri; order Cichliformes; family Cichlidae; genus Etroplus; species Etroplus canarensis. The sequence goes on along the minus strand of VUQH01032854.1, from coordinate 34,102 downwards.
AGTGCATACTCTGAGTGTACCTTCAGCTGAAAAATGCAAGGGAGCAGCAGATGAATTCACATAAGTAATTTGGCACAGATTTTACACCAGATGCCTCTCCTGATGCAACTCTCCCATTGTGGAAGGGGCTTGTGTCTTCACAACTTGTGCAAAGTCTGTTTGTTTTAGTGAAGAGAGAGCTGAGCATGAAAGCAAAGCTTTCAATTTACTTGTTGGTCTACGTTCTTACCCACACCTGTGGCCATGATCTCTGGGTAGTGAACGAAAGAGTGAAATTACAGATAGAAGCAGTGGGAATGGGCTTCCTCCAAAGGATGTCTGGGCTCAGCCTTAGAGATCGGATGAGGAGCTCAGGCATTTGGGAGAGGCTTGGAGTAGAGTTGCTGCTCTTCTACACTTGAAAGGAGCCAGCTGAGGTTGATCAGGCATCTGACCAAGATGGCTCCTGGACATCTCCAAGATGAGGTATTTCAGGGGTGTCTTTCTGGGAGGAGGCCCCATGGCAGACCCAAGACACACTGGAGAGATTACATCTCTCAGCTACCTTGGGAACCCCTTGACATTCCCCTAGAAGAGGGGGTGGTCAATGAGATGGAGGTCTGGGTCTCTCTGCTTAGACTGTGACCCAGACCTGGACAAGTGACAGAAACTGGATGGGTAGATGGATGGATAACTTATGCAAAGACACCAGCAAAGATAAATCAAGTTAGAAATAGTTCAGGGAATGTTGCACATATTAATATAGTCCAGGTTTCTTTCAACTGATGTTGTTTAGCTCTTTGAACAACAGATCAGGAGTCTAACCTGGCCATGGGCCTATTTCTGCCAGCTCCCTGCATGACAAGATTTGTATGTATTAGGTTTTAATGAGAGCAGGTCTGATACAGGGCAGCTCTGAATATCACTCTGTTAAAACCCTGGACTGTGTATAAATGAGGATCGTTCTAAAATGAGATATCACCATTTGAAAAATGAGGCTGCTATCCTGACAAAATTATTGCTGGCATTAAAGTAAAACACCATAATGAAGGGTACTGAAGTAGCAATTTCAGTGACAGCAATACAGATGAAATAATGTTTGTTTTGAAATATTTGGCAATGAACATTAGGTTACTTAATTTGCTTGAAAGATTGATAGAAAGTGTTTTGAGAGAAAGTACACATATATAGTGAGAAGAAACTTACAATACACATCCAGGCGATAATGCCGAATCTTCTTCTGCCCGTTAAGTGATGGGTGGGATGCCTCACAACTCAGTGCTCCCCCATTGTCTTTCCTTTCTACTGGGATGCTGATGGTGCTGAACACACCAAACGTCTTCCCATTCTCCTGCAGGGATACCACACCTGGAGATAGCCAGAGGAAACACAGGGGTTTAAATAAATGGGAGTAAATATTACAGGTGAGGTGGACAAGAAACAAGTTAGTAGCCAAATATGCCTTTTCTTACTATCTTCCGGCTGAGACATCACACCTATGTTGGTAGACTGTAAGACACAGGGAGAAGGTGAGGTGGAGGAGAAGAAGAGATTTTTTTGATGAGGACATAGAGGGAGATAGAAAAACTAAGCAGAAAGAATGTAAGGAATTGATGAATGGGCTTTTTAGAGCATCACCAGGTACCTCTAAAGTGGAGGATGAGTGGTGGAAGACAGAATAAGAGAGAGCAGAGAAAGCAATTTGCATCTATATTTCATGGCAATTATGAGGAGCAGCACAGTTTGTTTTCAGATAGTAAATCAACTGAATGTTTTGTCTGTGTGTGAGTGAAAGAAAGAGAGAGATAGAGAGGAGAGAAGGATAAAAGAGAAAATATGCATAACCCAATTGAGATTTTAACTGAGCCAGACATGGAGAGAGAGAAGGACGTCAAAGGAACCGGGTGAGAGAATAAAGGGAAAGGAGAGAGGGACCCACAGACAGAGAACGAGGGCAGCAAAACAAGCATGATTGATGTGTGTGTGTGTGCGCGTGTGCGTGTGCGAGGGGTGGGGTAGTGGGGGCAGACATGAAAGAGGATGATAACAGTGCCAGGCAGATGCAGAGTGGAAGAAAGCTGCAAGAAGAGAGGAGGAGGAGAAGACTGGAGGAGGGAGGAGGAATAGTGGCAGCAAACTAACAGGACATGACATGGTCACGTATTGGGAGTTTGTGCGTGTTTAAGCAGAATACAATATTACTTATATTACACTGAATTTTACTGAATTTTCACTTACTGCCAGCAAGCAAATGAAAGCAAGTCTAATCGAAGCCTGAGAAGACATCGGTGTGTGTGTAGATGAGCAGTAATAAAGGAGTGGTGGTAAGATAGTGTCTTAATTAAAGAGTGCTTCTGATATCTGTTGGGATCTGCTTCTAACCTTTAGTGTCACAGTTCATTTAACTCAGGGCCAAATGAGATGAGAGGAAGAGAGGAGGAGAGAGAAGAAAAGAGAAGAGTGGAAGAAGGAGAAGAGAAAAGAAGAGGAGAGAGAGAGAAGCATTAGGCAACAAAATGAGACAACTGAGGCAAAAGGACAGTCCCTGTCTGTCTCCTGGACTCTTAAAGAGTTGTGCAACCAACAACTAAGCTGAGGACCCTCACATCTTTGTCAGCAGTGAAATGTAAAGCGAAAAAGGAGCTTGGATAAAACAAAGGTTAAGGAGTTAAGGATAAGGACACAGAGAAGACAAAGAATGACAGTGACAGGTGTCTTCTGACAAAGGAAAAGGGAAGAGACTGGATGAAAGAGACACCCCGTGTCAGACAAAAATAGAAAGTAAAAGAGATGACGGCTGACATGAAGTTTAAAAGGGCAAAACATTGCTCACTGCATGCCCCATAAGCTATTGACACCCCATTATCTAACATTATTTAATCTGGTCTGTATGGAGTTATTTGAAGTTACAGATGATCAGCTAATTAATAACAATACAAAACACATCTGACAACAGTTTGTACTTTTGAACAATGTTGTCTGCATTTATTCAGAACTGGAGATAAAGCTGAATAAAAATTAATAAGAATAAGCCTTAGTCAGAAATGCTTTGGATAATTTAGCCCCAAAAGGCTATTTTGTTCTTGATTAGATACATTTTTTCTGGAATTTAAATCACAGTACAAATGCTGATTTAACAGCAAAGAACAACAAAAATAATGAAAAAACAGAATTTCTTGGGGGTTAAGCCATAAGGCCATGGAAAGATAGATCTCAAATGTATTATTGAGTGAAGTGCTCCTTTAACTGAAAGAACCCGAGGGAGACAGCAAGTTAGAAAAGTAGGATAGATAACTGACTGATGGATGGCTCGGAGAATAAGTTAGAAGATGTTGAATTAAAAACTGTCTTCATGAATCTGTAAAAGAGATAGCATGAGAAAAAAGAAAATCTGGAGTATATGAGACAACTGGCTCTTGAATATAACAGTGTGCTGTCAGATTATGTGCAAATAAATGCAACTGAAATTAATGTCTTCATCCATTCAGTGAGAGATTATCATTAGAAAATCTATGTATATGTTCTGATGATGAAAAGAATTCGAATCTAGAGGATGCAGAAAGGCAAAAGCGTTGAAATATTTAGATGATGTAAGTCTTAATATAAACAAACAGATTTACTTATTCAATTAATATCAAGCTTCTGGAAAAAACAGAAACAGAACATCTCAAAGTGTTGCTGCTCAACTGTAACTCGACTGTCACTTATAGTTAGGTCCATAAGTCTTGGGTCATCATCCATCTGCATTGTAAAGCTTCAGAATTCATCCTGCCACTTCTATCAGCAGTCACATCATCAATAAACACTAGTGACCTGGTTTGACTGGCAGCCGCCTCCACCATTTTTGACAGGTGATGTGGTATGCTTTGGATCATGAGCCGTTCCTTTCCTCTTCCGTACTTTTCTCTTCCCATCATTCTAGTACACGTTAATCTTAGTTTCACCTGTCAAAAGAATTTTTGCCAGAACTGCTTAGGCTCTTTAGATGTTTACAAAATCTAATCTGTCCTTCCTGTTCTTGAGTGCAACCAGTAGTTTGCACCTCATTGCAAACTCTCTATTTACATTCATGAAGGCATCTCTTTATTGTAGACTTTGTCAATGATACACTTACCTCCTTGAGCGTGTTCTTGGCTTGGCTAGATGTGGTGAAGGTTTTTTTTTTAAACCAAGGTAAAAATATGGCAATCATCCACTTTAGTTGTTTTCCGTGGTCTTCTAGGTCTTTTGGTGTTGCTGCGAAGGTCAGTGTATTCATTCTTTTTAAGAAAGCACCAGATTGTTGTTTTGGCCACTCCTAAAGTTTCTGCTCTCTGTCTGATAGGTTTATCTTGGTTTTTCAGACTAAATATGCCCTCCTTCACTTACACTGACATCTCTTTGGACCTCATATTGAGGGTTTCAGTCAAAAGCTACGAAATGCAAGTTCAGTACTTGAAATTAAGTCCAGATCTTTTATCTGCTTAGTTTGTCATGGAATAAGAAGGGAATAGGCCTCATCTGGCGATGGAACTGCTTGTCAGTCAATTGTCCTATTACTTTTGAACCTCTGAAAATGGGGACTATGTATAAAAATCAAGTTAATGCAATACTTTTGTAAAACCCACTAAATTAAAGTTGAAAGTCTGCACTTCAATCACATTTTGACTGTATCCACTGTAATCCACTGTAGTTGTGTACACAGGGAAAATTACAAAAATGTGTCAATGGCCAAAAACTTATGGACCTAACTTTATAAATATTGCAGAGCAATGGATTAAAATGTAGAAAACAGTAGAAGAGAAGAGATATTGGCAGCCCCACAGCCCAGACCCATATTCATCTTCTCACTTATGCTTCCATCCATTTTTTACCTGCTCCTATCAGTTGATCACCCTTTCATTCTTCTTTTATTCACCACTCATTCTGTGATATCACCCAACCATTCCACTTCACTTGCCCTTTATTATCTAATTAACTCCCTCATTTATCTCAAGTAATCATCTCAACATCCATCAGTCCAGCTATCATGTCAAGTACCTGGTATCTCCCGGCCATTACGCATCCATCGCAGGGTGGCGGCTGGCTTGCTGCGTGGTGACACGCAGGTGAGTTCCACCTCACCACCCTCCACTGCCTCCTGTTTCACCTCAACTGTGGGTATCTCTGGGGGAACCAAAACAGAGAGTGTTGCCACCTGGTGGTGTGTGGAGTCTGTGTAGAGCTGGCAGAAGTAGCCGCCCTCATCCGAGACACTGACATTGGTCAATGTGATGCGAACCAGCCGCGGCGTGAAGAGCACCATCTGGAAACGGTCATCCTTCAAGGCTGAAATTGGGCAAAAAATAAGGAGAGGATAGAAGAGGGATGAAGATGGGGAGGAAGTGAAACAGCATGATTTGGTATTTGGTGTTTGACGTGAAAAAAAATGAAGAATTAAGTGAGTAGATCAACAACAAGATGATGGAGAGTGAGTTCAACAGTCAGTAAAAGGAAAAAAAATCCCAATTAATCTTTGCAATTTCATATATCTAATATGAGCAGCTGAAAGAAGAAAAAGATATACAGTATATCTTCTTCTTCATCTTTCGGCTGCTCACATTAGGGTTCACCACAGCAGATCATCTGCCTTCATCTTGTCCTATCCCTTGCATCCTCTTCCCTACACTTCAGTCTCATTTGATAATAATAAAATAATCAAAAAATATATATTTTATGTACCTAAAGTAATGCAATACTCATGTAGAATGGTACTTTTCAGAATCACATAATACTGGATCATTACAGATGTTAATGATTTTAACTACTACTATCGCTGGGTAGCTTGATCTATAATAATGTAATTCATCTGCAAAATAATGGCTAAAAATTTAAAATGAATAGTATGAAGTAAAAATGACACTGTTAGGATTCAAAAAGTCGAAACAGAAAATAGCGTAACATCCAATGCCCATGGGCATTGTAAATTTAACAGTACTATAGTCCAATGGTCCAGTGGTCCAATCATATTTTATCATTCCCCTATTCTGGACACACTCCAGCTGGCATATTATCCTCCATCCATCCATTTGTCTTTTCACAAATAATTTATTCAGCAGGATGCAGATCCTCCACAAGAGAGAGCTGTTCAGTTAGTGACAAAGTGGTTGGTCTTCAACCCATTGAAAAGAATGCGCTACTCTGCTGTGATTGGTTGTGTTGTTACATGCTTGTGATTGGTTGGTTTGCCAGGACTGATAACACTTGAAATGACATTGCAACATTTGAAAGGTTGCACAGAAACTAAAAATGCCAGTTGTCGATTTGGCAAAATCGATAAACTATTTTTCTGCAGACAAGTAGTCTAAATTTCAAAAACCAGAAAATATTCTTTGAGGTGGCACCCTGAATAGGTTTGCTTTGTCCAACCAAAAGCCCAAATAAATTATAAACATTAAGAGAGTTAGATAACTTGTTGCTCTAAAGAAAAATTAGCATATTTGCAGAATGCTACATCAATGTAATTTCTATAGATTAATGGTCGTTCCCTTTCTTCTATATACAATAGTAATGTTTTTAAAAATATCCTAGCAGATCTTCATACATTTTGCATGTCAAAATTATTTTTTGTAATATATCAAGCAACTGTAGTTGTCAGATAAATGTGGTGAAGAAAAAAGTACAATTGTTGTCTATGCAATGTATTGCCATAAAATACCAAAATAATACAAATAAAATTAAAGTAAATTGCATACCTATAGACAAAGTAGGAGTCAGATGGAGCTTTTTTCAGCAAAACAAGCACTTGCATGCTTGTAAGGGATTTATTTAATAAATACAAGTCCTTAAAATGACAATCAAACTGAGTAAAAGAGCACAAAATTGCAGTATAATGTGCTTACAGTGAAATAATTCTTTTGACAGGGCTTTTAAGCAGTGACAGTGTTTGAGGATCTTCATCTAGTCTGTCTCTGTATGCTTCAAGTAGTCAAGCAAGTATTCAAATAGATGTGGCAAACAGAATAACCAATAACAGTCATTTATTTTATTTTCTGTTAATCTGTTTACAAAAACCTGCATATTTGTGTCAAGCTTATCCAACCTTGGTTCATTTTTGACAACTTTGTTTTTTTTTCTTGGTTTAGCACTGAAAATTTACAGTAATTTCACATTCTGATTTGTTGACTTGGAAGCAACTATCAAGCTTTCAGCTTAAGAAGCAACCATCAGTTAACACAACACTACACATATTGTCATGTAGTCATTCAGAGGTCTTGAAACAAGTGAGATCTAACCTGTACCACCTACAGTAATGCAAAATAAGAGCAATGAATACAAGTAGATGTAGAGACACTGATGTTGCTTCATACAGACCAAGCAAGAAACAGCTGTTGGAACTAAGGTTAAAATGATGGGCTCAGAGTTGCAGGTTAGAAAGTGCTTCTGTGGCTCTTTAGTTGAATGACATTGGCTAAGTCTGCTTGCCAGTACTTTGTAAATGCCATGATATGTCATGCTAATTAATACCTTGAGGATATCTTGTGTTTCTTCTAGTTTATTTTTGAAAATGCAGTACATTTTTTCATTTTTGCAGTAATTGGCAAGTATATCAAACAGCACACGAGAACTAAAGGCTGCTTTGAGTGGCATGACATTTTCATCATTGGAATCAGTTATTTCTTGGCCTCATGACAGGCTGCTCTGTATTAGCAAATAGTCAGTTATACCTCCCACAGTCTGGAATGTGAGTTCTTACTCTCCATTTATGATGTCACTTCCATGGATAGCTCTGTGGAGTAAAAATTGACAAACATGGGAGGATTTGTGCCTCTGACAGCACCCCTGTTGATTTGCTGCTCTGGAATTGATAGCACTGTTAAATCCAAAGCTTGGTTTGATATAAAAAACTTCATAAAGAGTTTGCAAAGTTGGTCTCAGTGGAACAGCTCCAGGCTGCACATTGATACAACATAACAGATGTCTTGGTTCACTCATTTCCAGCTTTGAGGGAGAGTGTTGTTCATTTTCCCAAGCACTGATTGGACTATCCTTAACTAGAATGCATTCATTCATTCTCTTTGTAACAGCGTGTTTTATTCCTCTCTAAGCCTATGCCTAATTAGCATCTGGCATTTTTATTGTGTATCTTATTAGATTTTAATCGTTATTGTTTTTACTTTCTCTGAAGAACTGAAATGCACAATGCAAATAAAACTTATTGTGTAACCAGAAATTATTTTAGGAATGCTATTAAATTCAGTTGGACAAACTTCTGAGTCAGGGGGACATTCTAAATACTCCAGATGTGTATAGGACAAACTGAAATTCACAATATAGAAAACAAAAAATTAAGACAACACAGTTTTAGAGCCAATACTGAACCTCAGGCCAATGAGCTACAATCACTAGCCATGTAGTGCACAAAGAAGAAAAAAGAATGAAAAGTGACAGAAGTGTTGAGAAGAAGTGAAGATATAACAACTTTCCTTTTGTTACCAAAGAACGAGTAAAATCAATAAGGAGAAAATGCTGATAATGACAAATAACACTAATAACAGTCTGTGGGTGACAGTGGCTTGATGTCCATAGATTCTCATAAATACCTTTGAGACTCACTTTGTATTGACTCCACTGCGAAACCTCCCTCCCGCCCCATCTCCATTTTATTCTGTCCCTCTCTTCTTTCATTTATGTTGGATTTGGCCTGGCTATCTTGCAGGATAATTTACAACATAGAACAGGCTCTACGATATAGATATTAGGTCTGTTGGAGTGTGTGCATGTGGGTGTTTGTGTGTGTGAGAGAGTGAGTAGGGACAAAGAAAGAATGAGGGAAATAGACTACATAATGCAGCAGGCGGGATAAAATAATATAGATAGAGACAGAAATCCACAGGAGACTAGGAGAGCGGCCTGAAGCAATGGAGTTAGCCCACTCTTCCTGGAAGGACACCACACTAATCTGTCTACCCCACCTCTAAAATTTCCCCTCCATCGGATGGCAACGAGAGCATTGTTAGAGACTATTCCCTACAGACAGGTAAATCTTTTTCCCCTCTCTGCACTAAATGGCAGCTAAATGTCAGACTTCTGTTCAAGTCCAAGTTCACCACAATTGTCCTATCTCATTTGCATGCTGAGGAGAGTTGGCAATAGGATGGGAAAACGAGATATGGACCACTAAGGAGAAAGGGTCCATTTAGTTAGTTCTACTGCTTTATTATAGCTCTCTGTCCCCACAATCTCATAAAACACACCCCTGACTAGTTGCTTGCTTGCAAAACAGGCAGACTAATTCACTGCACTTAGAGCAGCAACTCCATTTGGGCAGCAAGTGTGGAATAGATCGCAGAGAAAGGTCTTAGTTTCTTAGCCTATAATCTAGGTGGCAGATGGGCAATAGCCAAGTGATGGAGCAAATGTGGAGGTAGTGAGAGCCAGAGTAAAACGTAATTTACACTCCCAGAAAATGTCCACTATTAGGCTTTTTTGCTCTTATAGGCACCAAATTAGTCATGAGAAGCCATTAATGCTTTATATCTTTGCTAAACTTTGGAGTATTTCCTGATGTATGTCTTTCTTCATCGACTGAGCCTCCATTTTCTTATTCTCTCTGTTGTTGTGTCATTCTTAACCCTCAGCCCCTTTTGTCATTTCCCCCACTCTTTTCTTTTTTCTTATTTTCTCTTTCATTCAAGCCTTTAAACCACTTCTTCCTCCTCGTTTTGATTAGGCTTCATCGTGCTTTCCAAAGGGTGCAAGTCCAAGTCTCATGGGAGAGCAGACAGAGCGGCGCTGTTTAAATACTTAATGGAACTTACCGGCAGTGTGCTGATCTGATAGAATTGGGGGGAGAGTTGAAAGCAAGGTTTCCCAAAGCAGCAACCTCAACTACCCAATTATGCCTGCTCCGTGATCGAGGTGACTAACAAGTGACGGATAAGTGTGTAGAACAAAAGCATTTGAGTGCTACGCCTGCGAACAGTGAAACTATGCGTACAACTATTTTTATCTTTTGTGTTTTACTCTAATCTTTGTATTCTTTTTAGAAAACTTTTACTGACTGCTATTTTGTCAGACACTGTTCCTGTGGGAAGTGTTGATTGCTAGATCAATGTAATTACAAGAACTGTAGGGTTTAATGATTACAAAGTTGAACATGTGTTCAAGTGCAAATTTTCACATACATAAATGTCCTACCAGATGACTGCAAGTATAAAAGAAATATGATTGAGTTAAAGATTTGCTTTTTTCCTTTCAGCTAAAAGCAAAGGGTTTTACAAAATTTAAGCAATTTACTTAAAGTCACCTAGAAAATCAGCTCTTGACCTATTGGCCACTCATTATTTTGGAATTAATGCGATTCCCTTATTTGAGGCTGTCTACCCACTTACAGAACAAACTAGCTTTTGAATGTATTTGCCATTTCACATCAAGCTGCGTGAAACTGGCACTGGCAGTAAAATATCCAGCCCGATATACAAAAAACACAATGATTTGCAGAATTCAGCTAAAACTGTGGCTCAGACCAACTCGGTTGAATAGAACTTAAAAATGCATGATTAAGAATTCAAAATCACAAATTTGGCAACAATTGCAAAATGAGGTTTAAATGATAATGTTTACAATTCTTTGGAGCTCAGCAACAGGCAGCAAGAGCAGCTTGAGTGAAGCTAACTCAGCAAACATTATCTGTCTCATCAACTGTCACACAATAACAGAAGCAGAAAAATCCTTTTTCCAAATAATAACTAATCAAAACATATTTTTGGAAAAGTAAGGCACTAGAGAGATGAAGGGCTCTGAAACAAGAATGAAAGAAATGGATCATGGTATGTAGATCTCTAATAAAAAACGACACTCTTGAGAAGTTTTCACAATAGAAAGCTCCTTGGATGAAAGATGAGAAAGTGATTTTTCAAGGGGATTTGGGGTTTCTGGTTGGCTGCTCTGCCAACCAGATAAAGATGATTTTTACACTGGTTGCAGACTGTGCTTTTGATGTGATTTTGGTGCTAGCGGTGTTGGGGGAACTTCTGTGCATAACAATACCGTGTATGCTCAAAAGCCAGGCATCTGTGAACACATTTCTGCTGGTCTTTTGCTAATGAGAAGTTGGAGTAAATAGCTGATTAGCTGGTTAATTGGATTTTGTTTTCAAAGTTCAAGCCTACAAAATCTGGGATTCTGATAATTAGATATTTAACTCTTTACTGATCAGACAGTCTTTGTGCTTTTTTAATGTTTTCTCCTTTTTGAGTACCTGTTTGCATTTGACTCAAAGGGAAGAGCCTCCACTTATAATGGTTACAAAGCTAATGGTGTCTCATATGCTTGAACTAAGCACATACTCGCATACTCACCATCCTCCCCTTTACCGTGAACATTTACAAGCCACAGTATGAAACTATAGCCTTAAGCCCAAACTAATGTCTTATCACATAGATTATGTAGTGCATAAATAACACATTTTTTGGTTCAATTAAGCTGCTACACACAAATTTCAAAGCAATGTTTAAGATCCTTGATCGCTGTTCTTTTGCTTAGAGGTTTCCTAGCAGCACTTCTGCTGCAAATCTGGTGAAGGTAGCAACTTCTGCCCTTAATTAGTAAGAAAAAATAGGTAGTTTGCCTACCCCAAGGCCCTCAATGAAATCTACCTTCATTACAATATTGGTTACAATGATAATTTGCTATAAAGCTGCCTTTAAAAAAACATGTGATTGTCAAGGCCATGCTCTAATGAGGACTTTAATAAGTTCAGATCTCATCACTGGGGTTAACAGTGGATTATGCAGAGAGCTTCGAACTATGCTTTTAAAACAGTTAAAGCAGTCACACTGTTAGGGCACACAGTAAACCCATCTCCTAATTTAACTTGGCGGTTAGCTGACTTTTTAATGTGAAATCACTTCAGAGAGAAAATGAGGACATCTGTGACAAGAAAAATGTAAAATCAAAGTGTTGGTGAGTCAGTGCTAATGTGTCTAAAAGGCTCACTTTAAATGTTAAAGGAATATAGGTAGATACAGATATTTTAAGTTTGCCTTTAGAGACAAACGTGCACACATACATACCTCGCGTGCCGTTGAAGAAGAGAGTCTGCCGGCGGGGATTCTGGATGACCACGATTGATCCATCGTAGTTCTGCAGGCGGCAGGAGATCTGAGCCGTACCTCCCTCCAAGACTGTTACATTCTCTGCTTGCACTGCCTGACAATGGGCTGAGGAAGAGAAATACAGACATAAATATAGAGATACAGAGGCTGGACAATGGAGAAGAAAGACGGATAAAAGAAAATTGAACAGATCCAGAGAAAGAGAGCTGTTCAGTTTCTCTTGAGACTGAATCCTATAAATATGGTACTAAAAGCATCCCTCATTTACAAGCTATTCATCATATGGACACAATAATGAAAGAAAAAGAGGGGAGGAAAAGAAAGGAGGAGATATAGTGATAGAGATAAAGAGATTGAGATCAAGAGAAAAGACACTGAAGGAGCCAACAGGTAGAAAAGGGTCCTTGAGCAAAGCGTTTACACAATAATAAGAGGGATGATTATAATTACTGCCATTCATCTCCTTGCATGCATAAACACACACATGCAACATCCACATTGCTTCATCAACACACACATTTGAATACATAATGCATTATTAAATCTCCAAGAAGCTGTTGGTCTCTTGGAATTTAAACACATTCTCTCTCTGTCTCTCTCTCTCTCTCTCTCTCTCTCTCTCTCTCTCTCTCTCTCTCTCTCACACACTCTCTCACACACACACACACACACACATCCACACAAATGCAAGCCTGGTCAAACATCTACACAAAGGCATCCAAACAGATCACTGGACTACTGCCCTGTCATTAACTGTGTGTATATTAACAGTTTTAAATTGCAGCAGTGTTATTGTGAGAGTCTTTTATTTTCCAAAGTGCAGGGTGTTAGTCTTAATTGCACTTTACATATTCCTAATGCCATTTCTCGTCCAGGTGCATGCTAAACCAACGGATTACACTCCATTATCCAAATGAAGTGTTTTTTTTATTACAGGTATTTATAAGACTTTTGCTCTTGCAAATCAATGTAAACAAATACAGGTACTTATTTATGTACACATGGTCTGCAAAGCACGCAATAACAAATGAGTACAGACACAGAAACACGTGCGCATAGCAAGTGACTTTCACGCTCACAAAAACTGTCTTACAGAGTCTTTCAAACAAACTTGCATGGCTCCTGAACTCAATATTTTTAGACAAGGGGGCTGAGAAATAGCAGGGAGCCTCTTTGATGTTGCTGACAGCTCAAGAGTCAGTAATGAGGAGGTTGATTATGCTCTGATTGTTGCACCCTCCGTGTTTGTGGGTCAGGCTGTTGACACGACTCGGCTGAGTCACACCTCCTGCTGAGTACAATGGACACCGAGAGCCGTCGTTTGAATTCAAATGATTCGCGCAGCAATTAGTCATATGGTTCCAGCCAGGAGTGGAATGTGATTGCCTTAAAGACAGTACCAGCTTGCTGGGCTTCCAAAACTAGTATTTACCAATTTGCATCTCCATTTGCATTCCCTCACTCCCTGGCAAAGTGTTGGCTGCGTTGAGGATTTAAAGAAGGAACGACACCAATATTGAAACACAGTGATGGAGCAGGCAATGAGAAGAGCTGATAAAGACGGCAGTGCTATATATATATTTCACTGCTGTGTCTAGCAGTGTCTGAGTGCTGTAAAACACCTTCAGAAGGCAGGAAATGTTGTGAGACAAACAGATGGTTGCTGCTATAGTAGGAGTTGCTGACTTGACTGCTCTGGGCCGAAATAAATGTCTATATCTGCAACTGAGTGTGTCCTAAACAAGTTTTTGCATGCATGCCTATGTATATGTGTGCGTACGGGCACAAGCACACTAGGCGAGCTTGGGTATTGGGTGTGCATCTGCAGGTGTTAACATATTGCAATTAAGCTACTTTGACATCATCTGATCCCTCGAACTTCATCCAAATCTAATTCCCCTCTTGATTATAATCTCTTTTAATGAAATACTCAAAGCCTACATATTCATCACGTCAGGGGAAACACAGAGACACAGTGGATATTAAACTGAAGTCAGAAACCAAAGGGGAATAAAGACAAAGGGGACTCTAATACTCTATGGAATGGAGAAAAAATCTTAACAATTACCACTAATTGTAGTCATTATTGCTCCCATTCTCTGCATCAATATTGTGGTTCATATCGGGGGCCATCAGGGCCTGCCACTGCCATCCCAATTATTTTTCTAATGGCTGTTATTACTCATCACCATAGAAACTGGGCTTGGCCACCATTGTTTTAAACAGTGATAATTGTAACTGTGCTGCTGTGCATCCTGACAAAGACAGCGCAGGGTCTGTGCATGATTAGTGACCCATCAGAACAACAGTAAAAGTGCTCTTCAAGTGGGAGAGCAACAAAGAAAGCGGTCAAAAGTTTGCTTCTGGGAGGAGGCCAGAAAAACTAATTAGCTGTCCATTTGTACACCCACTTCTCCTGACAGCTGTCACCCCTTCAAAGAAAATTAGCTGTAGTGGCATGGCAGTAAAGCACAAAAAATGTGAGAAAGAAAAATAGAAATTAAAACTCATTAATAGCTGATGCATCTGGGAGGGCTGACATCTGCAGTTGCTTTATGAGAGATGTCACCCAAAAAACACCTGCTGGATGCTGGTGGAAGATCAATCTGAGCAAAGAGAACGAAAGAACAGAGGGATATAGAGATGGTGGGGGAGTAAGGGTTCTAACCAGGAAATGATAGCAGGGAGTTAGGAAGTGATGATTTGGGTATAATAATGCAGCTGGTGGGGGCTGGACGAAATATGCGAGAGATGACGCATATTCTTCAACTCCCGCTCGTAACGCAGCTGGGTACAGCACTTTAGTTTGACTGTAGGTTTTATAGGCTGCCATTCACATCAAGGCCATGAGTCTGTGCTTCTGATCACCAGCATGGTACAATCCACAGAGGGAATGAAAAGCAGGGGGAGGGAATCAACCCCTGTGACAGAGGTATTAATCTCACCCCCATTAAAATCCATGCCCATAATAAAATACTCCACAAGCGTCGACTCATATTAAGAGAGAATGCTGAGTGCAATCGATATCATGGTAGTGTACTGACGGTTATGGCAATGGATAAATAAAACTAGAAGGGGAGCAAAAACAATCACTTCTCTCTCCAACCAAGCGGGGGCAGTATTTTATAGCAGTGAAATGCTCATCATATGAAATGCCACTGCCCCGCTGTCACAGTCCTGGAAAAAAGGGGCCTTTATTTACTATGTCAATAGACATCCAAGAAGGGCCATCATTTCCAAATACATAAACAAATAAATAAATAATTGTCGAGCAAATTCATAAGACAAGGGGCCTGTCCTAATGGTCCCACAATGGGGTGAGTTATAGGCCAAGGAAGCCGGGGGATAGTGGGACAGAGGGAGGGGATGAAAGGAGGTGTAGAGAGTTAAAAGAAGGGGATTTGGGAGGCAGCCAGGTGGGCTGCTGGCTCACCCTTGGTCACGGTAAATTCTAGAAACTGCCTCACTGGTGCAGGGTTAGCGGGCTGAATTACAGCCTTGCTGCGTCTCTCACTTGGTTTCACTCTTCCCTTATTTCACTCTCTCAGTGTCTTTGAAGGTGGAGAAAGGTGAAGATTGAACAGTAAGACAAGCCACATAAGAGATGAACTGTCTCCATTTGCCCCAAACAAGCCCTCATGTATCCTTGAAGCAGTGCAGTCACTGTCTCCCTATTCATTATCTGTCATTATCTTTCAATTGGACAAGAGCCAAGAGCTTGTGTTTTCTTTGCATGCTGGTCACGGATTTACGAGGGAACTGATGCTGGAGACTACAATGCATAACCCCTTATGTTGTTACTGCTTTAATTAAAACAATACCAGCAGCTCATAGTTTCCACTCATAAGGGGTCGTCCTTTGGCAACTTCTCCATCACTTCCCATCTGGATGTACATTTTTCCCGTTATCCCATGCGTCTGTGAGGAAAAGCAGTTTCCACAGTATGTATGCAAATGAAGTCTGCAATGTTATATGTGTGTCTATTTGTGTGTGTGTGTGTGTGTGTGTGTGTGTGTGTGTGTGTGTGTGTGTGTGTGTGTGTATGAACACTTGCTCTAGGTTAATCACAGAGTTTTGCAGTGTTCTGACTCTGTGAAATAGCTGACTTTGACGTTCTTCCACTCCAAACCTTCCTCTGCAGACCCACAACTCTCTCCCATTCCCTCCACCTTCCTTCTCTTCCCAGTCTAAAATTATCACTTCATCTCACTCAGGGAGCCAGAATTCTGCCAATCAAATCTAGTTCCAAGAAAAAAAATCTCTCTGTATATAAATAATACATAATCCTTTACAAATCTCACTGTAGTCTCTCTCATTACCTTCATTCAGTCACTTTCTCATGTCCTCCTTTCCTTTCCTATGCGCAGCCTTTCTTCCCAGTTTTTGAGTGTACTACCCTTTCGCTTGTTTTTACTTAGTCCACAACTCATAATTCTCTCCTCCCGCTGTCTTCATGTCTAATCTTGTTCTCACATCTTCCTCTTTTTCTTTTTCTTTAAAGCTGCAGTCTCTCCATCCATCTCCTCCCCACCTTCTGCCTCATCTAATCCCTGATTCCTCCTCGTTCAACGTTTCCTCTCTTTTCTCAACGTCTTCTTTCTCCTTCTCATCTCCTTTATCTTTTGTTGCATCGTTCATCATGCATCTTCTTCATTAATACTGTCCTAAAGGTCCCCTTTCCTCTTCTCTCCTGGGCCCCAGGAGAATTTTTGCAACTTTTTTCTCTCCCCTGTTATCTGCAGTCTCTAAACCCCTTCCCCTCCCTCTTTTTCTTTCTTCATGTAGTTTCTTTCCTAGCCTTGCAATAGTTTCATTCTGAACTCCAACAGGCCTTCATTCCCCTTGAATTTCTCTCTTTCTGTTTTTGTGACTCAGTGGGAATCTTTTCCTGCCTCTCTGCTGGGTCCATCTCCACACTCTCCTTCCCTAAATGTGATTTGTTCTGCAGCTCAAGTCTGCAGCATAATCATGCTGTTTTAATAGTGTGTGGGGCGAGGGGGAGAGAGAAAGCAAGGTAAAGACAGAAAAAAGTGAGGGGAGTAAATGGGACAAGAGGACAAATCAAATAAGTGGAGCAAGTGACTAAATTTCTCAGTTTCTCTCCCCCTCTTTCATCTTCTCTACTTTCTCCGCTTTTAATTGCTTGTCATATAGCTCAGCCCAGTTACTACTTTCTACCACATTTCCCCCTCTATCTCTCTGAGTCTCCCTCTCTCTTTAGCATAAACTTTAGACCTTAATTCATCCATCACCCAATGGCGTACTATTATAACTGTACTGCTAATCAGGCAATCAGCATAAAATGTTGTCTTTTTACTCTTGACTTCTCATTAGAAACATTTACTTTCATTTATTTACATATTTCAAATCCTGTTTAAGACATTCTGATTTTGTCACACTGCCTCCATCCTCTGGGTTGTTAATTGTTAATTTATTTCTCCCATAACCCATTATTTCTGGCACGTCCTCCTCTCCTTTCCACGCATTTCTCATTTTGACCTCTGCATGTTCTTGTCTCTCTAGTCGTTTGGCATATTTCAATCATCTCATCCCTGTCTTGCCCCATCCCTTCTTGATTCCACTCCCACTGCCCTGCATCTGTTTGAGCGCTCTCCTATCCTCTTGTCCACCCATCCCATTACTCTTTTGGTTTTATTCACCTCTTCTTATGCTTCACAAATTACAATCTCCTTCTCCCTTTTTCTTTCTGCTCTCTTTCCCCACATTTTCTGACAGCCAACGCTGGTTAGCCCTCTCTACTCTGCAGCACTTTATGGCCCGGGTCTGTCACAGCCCCAACAACCCTGCAACAATGGCCACCACACATACCCCAACAGCAGCTTAAAGGAAATTTACAAGGCTATTACACGACAGTCACCACACTGGAGATTCACCACAGCCAAAAGCACTGGTCTTAACACCCCTTCAAAAGCCACCACATGGCTGCCTTCCCTTTGGTGTGTATACACTGCACATAATGTGTGAGAAACTGATGGATGTGTATGTGGAGGGGGGAAAAAATTCACTGATATGTGCATGTATTTACAATCATGTGTGTATGCTAGTATGAAATGGTATTAAGTGTGTATGTGTGCATGCTCATTCAAGGCACATCTCAAAACTGCCCTACTGGCTTGAAATACAAAACCTGACTGCCAAAAGCTAACTGTCAGGACGAAAACCCATTCTCTGTATACATTACTCCTCCACTTATCACACCAATCCAATGTTCCACAAAGCCATATGTCCTTCTGTTAATCTATAAGTGACAATGCAATTACTGCTACTACTATGTCTACTTCTACCACGAGTACTGCTACTAATATTTAGGGATTAAGGAAAAAAGATACTGTGAACAGTAATAATTTTTTTTACCAGTGAGTAACAGGGAAGTAACATCTCCCTGCATTTAATGCATAGTAATAATAACAGGTGATATTAATAGCAATGAGCAACTTTGCCACTGATCTCCCTCTGCTTCATGTACTACTTTTCTCCCCATCTCAGCTTTGTGTTCAGTCAGTCATCTTTTGGTTTCAAATCTCAATCTCATGCAACTTCTTTTGAGGTCTTGTCTCTGGTTTTATCTCTGTACCATCCCCTCCATCTCTGCCTTTCTTCCATATGCACACAGACTGCACTGTTCTCCATCTCTGTCTTGCTATTTCACTTTTTCGGCCTCTGCTGATCTCTGCCTCCCTCACATACAGTACAAGTTTCTGTCTGGCCAAATCCTGTTCTCCTTGTGTCAGTCTGACTCTCTCTCAACATTGGTCTCTTGCACTTCACTTTTGCACCACTCTTTCACACTGTGGGGGTTTAACTTTCTTACATTAGGTGCTTTAACCACTCTCTTTCTTTCTCTAAGCTTCGTTTGTTATCCTTAAATAGTTCCCTTGTCTCTTTACATCATGGACATATGTACTTGTCTCCAAATTTTCTCTCTTAAACATAATTATCAAATTTAAATTACACTGATCAGCAACATCATTAAATCCACTGAGAGGTGAAGTGAATAACGTTGATCATCTTTTTCCAGTGCACTGATATGCTTTGAAACCTGACATTTATTTGGATTTTGCTTACGTGCCACTGAGCAAAACATTGCTGAACAGCACTCCCCAAGGACTGCAGTTTCCCAAAGCAAGATCATGTACCCCATCATAACACAAACCAGCTGGTTGAACATCCATGGAATCACAGACTCATAAGAGCCAAACGATTCAATGCTAGCACAGCCCAGTGTGGCAGCACAGTGGAGACCTACACCATATAGTTTTAATGTTGCATCTGACCAGTGTAATTACTAATATTTTGAAAAATTCATCAAACGCTCCCATTTAATGATTCCATCATGAGTTATTCTCCCTTGGACACATCCTGAGCACTGCGCTGGATCTTTTTCTGCAACACTTTACAATCATTACTATCTTGTTTGCTTTTTTTATATGGCAGAAACATCAAATTACAACATTTAGAGGAATACCTGCAGGGAGTTTACTTTTAATTTAAACTAAACTGACAAATTCTGGCTACAATAAGAGTGTGTACATGTGAATATTTTGTGCTTGTTTCCTTCACTTATTTAGTGAGTAGTGTAAATGTGTTTCTCTCTAGAAACAATAGTACACATTTAATTTAATCACTATCAGTGGGTGTATGTGCATGTGAATGAGTGGGAACTTACGAGTGATGCAGAGCAGGACCAGAACTAGGCTGCGTAGGGCAAGAGAGTAGGAAGCAGGAAGAAGGCGGCAGAGGACAGAGCTTCGTACAGGCCTCATTGTGTATTGAGAACTCGTGTTTATATGTATAAATGTGTGTATTTGTGTGTGTGTGTGTGTGTGTGTGTGTGTGTGTGTGTAGCTGTGACTGTTTGATCAATGGCTTCTCTGTGAGCCTCCCTGCAGTGCTGCTGACAAACCAGTCCACACACACTCTGATTTGTTCTTAAAAACAATGCAGCTGACACATGCACATGCTAACTGTTGCTGTTTGAGGACAAACTGTGCTATGCTGCATCCAAACACATGCAAAGAAACTGGTTTATCAACAAAGCCACACAGGACTGACTTGAAGCCAGGGTTTGCACGCAATACAAAAACGTTTTGCCAGAGCTCAGAGCAATTATAGAGCTAGCAATTTAAACACTATATCACAATGCACATAAAGACCAGCTTAGAGCAACAATGTTCATCTGTTGACTATAGCCCCCCCGTGTTGCTTACAACAAGTATTGTCTTAATTCCATATAATGCAGACGATTTACTGCGGCAAAGCCCTACAGACTCTTAGTCCATTCTACAAAAAATAATATATATATTTTCCTTGTCTTTATTGTACCACTCTCAGCCTCCTGAAACCAAAACTCAAGATTTTCAAATCAATAAATCAGGAAAAACAATACCGAAGGGTTCAAAGTAGCCCTGCAAATCCAAAAAGGGTATTCAGTAATGGCAGCTATACAATTAACTGAATGAGGGACACGTTAATTAGTTCTTCACCAACTATATCACACTTGGAGCTTAGCAAGTTCTAAGCAAAATGAGCCCTAACAATCAGCCTCACATTTAACCACAACAACAAATAAGCTACTTGTCTCCTGTAGGTCAAACCGCACTGCTCCAAGGGAAAGAAACCATCAATATTACTATATTTCAGTCAAATACAGCAAGAGAAACTGACATCCAAAGCAAGTCTAATTTATGTGTACTGATGCTGACTGTATTCTAACTTTCAAAATAGAGCTACCTACATTCCTATGCCCTTAAGGCCAGAAAAATCTAGGGCAACAGTGTTCATTCTCAAACAGATTGTATTTTAATGAGTCAGAAAAGGTTTTCAGCACTTCTCACCCAGCAAATCAGCAGGCACAAGTCAATGTTCCTTGGAGCTAATACCAAGCTAGCCAGGCCTCTGGAGAGACTGAGACACTATCTTACTGCAACTCATCTAGAGATAGCCAAGGTTAAACAAAATCCATTGAGCTCAAGTGCGGCTCTGAAAAGACAGAGTGAAAGTGCTCGCCCTGAGTAGAATAACCAACTTGCAAAGGGTTGAGCAAAGTGTAGTTAAAAGTGTTCTTAACTGTACCTGGCAATAAACGGTTTCTGATTCTGATACTTCAGTTTCCGATATTACATATTTTGTCTGCTGTATTACCCCAGAGACTTGCACATTACCCTCACAACGTATACCCACCACTATTTGCTTGAATGCTAGAACTGCGAGGAGGCACTATCATGCATACAATGTACCGTAAATGGACAGTGATTTTACATGGTAATTCCAGACTTCTCTGAATAATCACAGGCTATTGGACAGTATAATCGTGCAGCATCGACCTGCCCAACTCTTCCTTTCTAACGTGCTTCACTGGGTGCAGTCAGTGCCTGGGTGCACTCTAGATACACTCTCACTCAAACACACTGATCTCAAAGCCTGCTGTGTTTAAGGTCCAGACACAGTTTTGCTGATTGTCAGGACCTGGTGCCTTGTTGGTCTGTGAAAGTGTGTAGGTATGGTGTGTTTGTATGTGTATGTGTGAGTGCTTAATATGTGTGCGTTTGTAGTGTAGAGACAAAGCGTAGCGAGCTGAACCACACACCTCACTGAGCACTATCTGATGGAATAAAGTGAGGGTGTCATCTTTAAATTACTACACACTGCCTGCTTTCTCTCTCACTCTCTGTGGCACTGCAAACACAATGAGCTCTAACGGCGATTGCCCTGACACTCCTGGCAAAGCTGAAAGCGGATCATCGCCAATCTTCCCTACAGTGCTGACTTCATTGGTCAACTGGCTGATGCTGAGAAAATTACTCTGTGTTGGTGTACACCAGCAGCTCGTGTCTGGCAGGTCTGAGGCCTGGCAGCAGTCAGATGGAAACAAAGTCTATTCACTTGTTAAAACTGATCTCAAATTGTGTTTAGTTTATCCATTCGAGCCCCTGTTCTCTGTCCTCTTCTTTTAATCCTCCAGTCCTTAGAAGCCAGTTAGTCCCCACAAGTTGTCCTTGTTTTGCTTCTTTCTTGTTGATCTATGAAAACTGTTATAATCCCAATGTGCTATCACCGCTGATTAAATCCATCTGTCTGTTTTCTGTCTTTCACTTGTTTATATAAGCCTGGCCTCCCTCCCCTTGCTTAAAATGTGTGTGTGTGTCAGTGTGGGATCACTGTCTGCATATTTGGCATACTATTTTGTGAAGGTTAGAGATGTCTGTGTGTGGATGGACGCACCAACAATGGCTGTCTTTCAGGTCAACAAACAGTGGCAGTGTGTGTGCGGGTGTGAACTGTGCTTGACTGTTCAGTGTTGACTGAAGAGTGTACATTTGGCTGACTGTTTAGCCCTTTCACTATCCACTACCCATTAATTTGTCCAAGCAAGCACGGACAGAGGCATCATAGTGCCTCTTTATGTTAAATGGGCATTTTTATGTCTGCAAGGATGCACATGGCTGTCTGCTGAAGAGAACTGGCTACATGTTTTTGTCTTTGTAATTCAAACTTCATGTGGATAAAGGTAAAATGAACATGACTATGGCTGTATATGACTTATGCTGATGTGAGCTTGGCCCATCAAAAGGTATCTGCTCCATATTTTTATACTGATGCAACAGAAGTCATTGCTAACAGCTAGACCAACCTGTCAGTATGTTTTGTTTAACCACATTGTGCATAATGAAATTCCTTTGTTCAAGCACATGTACTATCATTACAGCTATTGGCAATAAAACTAGCAATACAAAGCCAGTAGTGGAAGCTAACTACAGCAGACTCTGCCTCTTTGACTTTCATTGTCCTGTAAAAAGCGAAAGACAACACAGCTTTGCTTTTATAATAGCACCTTTACTTGTTCTTAATCAACTTATCATAAACTATCAGTTCTAATCTGCCACAAGCTGTATTTACAAACATGTCAATGCATTTAATTTGAAACATGCTGTTCCCCATCATCAAGTCAAATAAAGTCAAATTTATATATCAAGTGCTTTTAACAAAATAGGGTCATCGCAATGTGCTTTATAGATTAACTAAGGACATAATTACAGACACAAAAAAGAACACATTGCAAATCATACCCACAACTGGTATGTGTGTATTTGTTAGTCTGCAAAGTCCCTGTGTGGGCAACCCCCTGATGGGTGTATTTGTTTTTGTCGCAGTGTGTGCGGAAGGAAGGGAAGTAATGGCAAATTGTGTCCCCTATCCCCCTTCCTCTTTTTTTTCTCTCTCTCTCTTTCTCATCCAAATCAAATTTTTAATGGGCTTCATTGGTGCCACCGTGGAATAAGTGTTGCCAAAGCACTTAAGGGGCTTAAGTCAGCAGCGTGCTGAAAATATTAAGCACTCAAACAGCCTTACAAGGATCCCTGCCTGCTTAAATATGCCGAGGAGGTCGTGCCAGCATTTAATACCAATGGTATTAAAGCGCTCCGACAAGGGAGAGAAACAGCAATATTAGGAAAAAATATTAGGAATACACACACACAAACACACACACACACACACACACACACACACACACACACACACACACACATATATATATATATATATATATATATATATACATATATATATATGGGCTCAGTGAGTGGACAAATGGAAAAGAGGCATGAGCTGGACAAGAGGGACATAAGGGGTAAAGGTAGGAAGTGAAGAGAAAACAGTGAATTTAATGACAAAGCAGGGAACTGGTAAGTGAAAAGAGGTGGTGAGACAGTTGAAAAAAGGGAGAGAGAGAAGGAGAGGAAATAAAAAAGCAGTGTAGAGGAGGAGAGATGTAAGGGAATTGTGCCAAGGTGTGGGAGGTATGGGTTGATGGGATAGCTGTGAACCAGCAGCAGAGGGCTAATGCAGAGATTCTATCGGGAGGCTTATCCAAGATTAAATTTCTCTTTGTCCTTAAGGCGCTTCTTGGGTAAGCGGAAGTGTCGAATTTATTTCTTATGTCTCCCTTGAGGTTGTTGAGGCGAGTGGGTAGGGAGCATATATGTATGTATGTGTGAGCCTAAGCAGGAGGTGTTGATGGCTGCAGAGGGGTGGGACGTATGTATATGTGTCTATGCAGGCATTAAACATGAGGGTTTATTAGCTGGCACAGTGTGAAGAAGGGGGGGCGCATTCCTGCAAAATAAATCAAATGAACATTTGCCCAAGGATTTCAGCATAAGTGAAGATTTGACAATTATCATGGTTACAATCATGTGGGTATGTGAATTAATATATTAAATTTGTGTATTCATAAACCAGTTTTAAGGACATTTGGGTTTTCATTCTTTAATGATTTTGTTTCATAAACCTGCCAAAAAGTCCTACACTACCAGAAAGTCATAACAAAGTATTATCTCAACTGTCCTGATTGAGTAATCTCCTCTAGGGTTGTCCTTAGTGTAGACAAAATACAATTTGCCGCTGCTGTTTAAGATACTGCAAAATAAATAGGCTTGATTTCTTTTACTCTCTTTACAAGGTGAACATCAGAAATTCCAAATTACAGGTCATTTTTCTGATTTTAAAAATATATATAAGCATAGTTTGACCCTGGTCTGAGTACATTCATATCAGTGCTGACAAGCTCAATCAGCCTCTCCCTGGCCCTCTGCTCTTTTTCTCCTCTCATCTTTCTGATTTCTTGTTTGGTTGAGTTGGTGTTAATAGCTGCCCTAGAGCCATGCACTAGCTAATCCAGCTGGGTTTGCTCTGAACTCTAATTAGAAAAGTCACAGCTCCTCAATCTATTTGACACTATTGGTGACTGCATTTTCTGGAGGCACAGCTCAGGCTACTTCAAGCTCACCTCATACTCATGGGCAAAGGAATCAATATGGCTGATCTCTGGGGTAGCTTTCGAGTGACAACACTAGCCTTTCTTTACACAATTTAGGATTACAAAGTTTTGATTTTCTTTATTTTCGCTGTTTGTTGCCAGTGTTGGCTGGCAAATAAATAAGTCAATATATTAGGATTTGGATCACCGGCTGTCTGAAATGACATGGTTTGCATGGAAATAAGTTACATCCAAGGAGGGTGCAATAGATATTTTCGATCTGACAGAATAAGTTGCTCTACTTTTGAAAACCTTTATAGCGACAGTATTCTTTAGGAGCCGATGCTGCAAAATGTTTCTAACAATTATAGAGGTGGCAGCCCATTCTGATATTTCCCTCTTGACACAATTGGTCCATAGTGAGCGAGAATTTAAAAAAAACCCACTGCTTTGCCTTACCTTTCTGTTTCTTGTATCTATAGTTAACCCTGTGATTAAACTCACTTTATGGTCAACAACAGAATAGGCATTCTCTTTTCACTGGTTTTATAGGGTGGAGGGAAAGACATAACAGGGCTGAAGTAGACATATATAGATATCCTATTGTTATTTCTAGTCCCATTATGCATTTACAGTACATCAGCTGTGCATTAAAAAGGCCATTTTTTAGCTTACTTATTCCAGCCTGTCAAATTTTAAAGCACCACACTTTCAAGTGTCAGACTCTAAGAAATGAAGATAGAAAATGCTATTGATAGCTGGTGCTATTGTAGTCGAAGAAGCCAGCTGAAACTCACCGCTTTAGTAAAAATGCCCTGCCTTTGGTTAATTCGCTGCAATTTATCTCTTCAAAAATCTGGGGAATCTGCCTCTTTAAATTGTGTTGTGAGACAGCTGAATTTGCTAGATCTAGATCACTGGAAAATTCTTCTTGCCAGGCTTCAAACTGTGCACTTATAGCCAAAGCAGATCAGCATCTTATAGAAAACTACTGGTCAATATGGCTGCGGCTAATCATATGATTTAAGGGTAACAATATGCAGCAGGTTTGTTTAATGACCTGCCAAGTGTTTTTTTTTTTTTAAGTGAATGCTTGCAAGTGCTTGTAAAAGACACAGCCAGACTTATCTTAAGACATGTTAAATGCATACCTAGCTAATGGCTGCTAACAACTTTAAAAGAATTTGACCTTTTTTTTCCTTTTATAGTCCTATGGTTTGTTGATCTGAGTAGTTAAAGTCAGTATATGGATGCTTTCTCAGTGTTAGTTCCTTTCCAAACACTTTCTAAGGATGCAGCCCGAGATAGTTATGTGAAACAAATGATCATGCACAGTTTGGGCAAAAACTCAAAAGACCCCTTACTAATCTTTTTTTAAAAATTAAATAACAATAATGGCACAATGAAGTTTGTTACAATTCAAGCACAGTATAGGATTGTTTGGGTGAGGCACAATTTTCCCAGATATATTATCCAATGTTTCATTACCTGTGGTCTACAGTATATAAAGCCACGTACATGCAGCTTTGTTTTGTAAAGTAAGGTAGCATATATGGAAATTTTATTTTTGTAACAAAATACCTTTTTAAGTAATTTTTATTAAATAAAAGCCAAGGAAATATATGTTTTGAACAAACCTATACAGCAAAAACAAAATGTTTTTTATTACATTATGTAGACCTATAGCAACAGAATAAATACCATTTTGTGGTCGTTCTTAGATACAAAAAGCACATGAGTAGCGCAAAATAAAGCCCTTGCTAACAATGAACTCCTGACAATGTTGGCAGAAGAAGTTGCTCTTCTGTTTACCGCCACAGTAGGAAAAAGTGCTTCAGATATGTTCTTATTCCTGAAAATATTTAGGGAAGGCTGCTGCATAGGCTGAGCATGCAGGAGGCTTGCTAGAGTGTGTTTGCAGATTAAAATGACCAACACAACAGTGCAAAAATTGTGAACTCCTGTGCTTGAACATCATGCTGCATGCCAGAAATAAAGAGGCTGCGTCTTTTGAGACTCTCTACTGCTATCAGTTATGCCAAGGGCTGCTACACCGAGCTATACAAGAAAGTCGGATGTCATCAACTTGAAAGACTGCCAGTAAATATAATGCCAGCAGCAATTACTTTTCCTATTTAACATAACTGGCAAAGCAAACCAATTGGTATATTGTAGAAGACAGTGTTGCATTGTACCAAAGCATCCCAGAGTTTGACAAGACACTGGATGCAGAAGTTATAGCTGCTGTGGCAAAGTACTGTCTGGAAGCACATAAAGATGGTGTTTAATAAAAACTACCTTTAGTATGAACAGACAAAGCTGTACACTTGCAAGTAGTTAACCCGGCATCATACAAGTTATGCAAGAAAATCACTTCAGAAGAGGCGACAGTCCTTGTTAGTGCATATAAAATATGTAACCCCAGCAGTCAGACAAGATTCAGCAGGAATCAAGGAAGCAGCAGGTTTTCTCATTTGCTCAGATACAGAGAACTGAGAGCTATAAGGTCTAAAGTGTAAAGTATGTTGACCAACAAAGTTGGAAACTTAAATCTCTAGACCCTTGCTGTTTTCATAAATGGAAAAATAAAAAGATACACAGTTTAAGTATTAGAAGACATTACATGCATATTTTATACATGACCAGGTAAGCCCCCACCACACCCTCCCCACCCCCGGGATGCTACAGAGTGCTAAGCATAGTTATCTCTCATTCAGTAAGATAAATGCAAACATTGTTGCCTGTCAAGTTGAAAGCACACTGTCTGAGCTTCCTAACAAGTGTCTGTGTGTGTGCTGCAAGTCACATGCTACACAGCTACCTGCTGGGAGCAGCACTCATTATCCATGTGGCATCGTACCTCCCAGTGACAGGGTACAACTCTTTGCTCACTGTTTTCTCTGCTGCATTGCACGTGTCAGTCTCTTTTCTTTGTGTTCCCAATGCAGGTGCTAACATTTATATGTTATGTATTTGGAACTTTCCTTTGCTCCCTGCTACGTGCATGTATGACAAATCGCTGCCACTGTGACTGCATATGTATGCACTAGCTCACTGTCTTGCTCTTTACTTTCCAGGTATATGCATATGATGTGTTATTGATGTTCATATCATCCTGTTTGGACTGCAGCTTATGATGTTTCATTTTTGCGCACTCCGCAGAGGCTTTGTATATTTCAGTGTGTATGTGCGGCTGAAAGCAGGTCTGGAGCAAGTTAGTATGTGCTGTCGTGGCATAGTGTATGTGATTAGAATTGAGCAGCATTGGGCCACCTCACTGGGGGGTGCCCTTCCAACTGCTTTGCCCCCATTCTGCCAATTCAAAAATGCCTAACAAAGGGATAATTTCTCCCTTGCATGATATAATCTTTCCTTTCACCCACAGCCTCAATGGAACCATTTGTGGCTTTTTATCACATTTCTCTTTCCCTCCCTTCATTTCTTTTTCTCTTTCTCACTCTTGTCATGTCTGTCTCCCTCCCTGCTTTCCTTCTTTAACTCTGTTACATTTTTCCAATCCTTTTCTTGGTCCTCTCTTCTCCCATTATGACCTTACAGCGGGTCTTTGCACCGGAGTCACTCTTACTCTTTACCCCCCTTTCTCTCTCTCTCTCTCTCCCTTCCTCCCCGTCTCTCTGGAGGAAAATCACAAACTCATCAGTTTGCCGGCTCTGTTCCTGACGAGCAGGCTCGCAAGGAGAATATTAACGAAGCTCCGCAGCCAATTAACACCTAAAGCACATAACAACCTTTTATGCCAGCAGACGCACTTGCATACATGTCCGCGCACACTTGCAACCACACATATACACACACATGCTGCAAAGGCACACAATACTGGATGCAAGCACTTGCAGGAAAATACACAAACTAGATGCCACACACAATTCCGCCTAAACACAATTACTACTAGCAATGAGATTCACATAAAGAGAAACACACACCCGGCCCTCAAAGCAATGATACACTATCGCACCCAAACATATGCTCACGCACAGACACACACTAATAGATTGTGCTGATGAGCGTGCATGTAGAAGGAGGGAGACATTTATAGGAGCAAGGGTAAGTAATGTAGATTGATATGGATATGCAAACAAAGTGATGAGCAGCAGAGAAGCAAAGAGAGAGCAAAAAGGAGGGGAGGGAGAGAAGGAAATGTTTGTGAAAAAGGAGAAAGACAGAATTGTGGAGTGTGAAAAAAGGAGGAAAGAAAAAAGGAAAGATCAGTGAAAGAAGGTTAACACGGCTTGACTGGTCCTGACTTAGCTCATGCTAATTTGAAGGGTTTAATATCGGATCAGTGTACACAGTCACACACACTTACTGGACCCTGGCATGCACATACTTAGCCAGAATAACACAATGCATAAAACATAGTAGTAGAAGGAGCAATAGAAATGCACCTTTGCACGCACACACACAGAATTCTGGACACATGTGGGACAGTATCCTCGTATGCATAAAACATGGTGAGAGACAGCAGGAGAAGGGGCGTGAGGGAGATGGGAAGAACAAGTGCGAATGGACAAAAAGCGTATGGTAATGACCCGGATAACGAAAGGCGGCCGCAAGGGGTGGAGAGTCACAGGGAGAGTAAGAGTTAGAGAGAAAAATAGAGAGAGATCGAGTGAGACACTTCCCTCACGGGCTGGTGCTTTTGGATCGAACAGCGTGCAAATGAAAAATGGAGATGAAATAATTAGACAGGCTGACTAGAAGCGCTCATCTAAATATGTAAATGCACTTAATTTTACTTTGATTTGCTCTAGTGCTTCCCTATCACTCTCCCACTTTCTTCTTTCCATTCTTTCCCCATCATGCGTTTCTATTTCCCTCCTTCATGTTTTTGCATCTCCTTCTCCCCTTCTCTTTTTGCCACATGCTTCCTCTTCTTCCCATTTTTCTTCATTCTTTGTTTTGTCCCCCTGCATAAAGCATCTACAGTAACTATGTACACTAAATTATTCATTGTGTTTAATTAGTTAATTCTTGCCTATGACTCTTTGGTTGGGTGTGTATTTGTGCATGCTTGTACACACAGCATGTTTGGATGTATGAATGTTTGCAGTAAAGGATCAGTTTGATACTAGCTGTCCATCCTGCTGACGGTGAAGATATCCCAATTTTTTGCTGAAGTTTAAACATTTTTAACTCTGATGGATGCACCTTTAACTCTTTCTGGGCTCCATGGTGGACACATTTTATCAGGCCCCTTATTCAAACACTTACTTGTGCAATAGCCCTACCTCTAAAATTCAAGTTCTGTCTCAACACAAAATCAGGTATCACAGTATTTCCTCACAGTCACTCAGGAGAGAAGAGATGAATGCAGAAATTAACTCCTTCAGCATACAATATGGGTGAGTATCATGTTAAGTCAAACCTGAATGTCTGTATTAGAGGAGATGAGAGTCACATTATGGGTGTCAAATTCACAGACTAAGAGGCACACTGCATTCCATTACATCTAATGTGAATTGGTTTGGACTTTCACTTGAAGCAAGTAATGTAGTTCACAACTTCACATCTCACAAATGCCGCTGTAATTAAAATACATTGTGTGTAATTTCCAAAAATGACTTGTTTCAGCAGTGTGTAAACAAAACTGGATAAAAAAAACACCGTAGAATAAAAATCGCCCTTCCTTTCATAGTCTTTAATAAGTTTAATAATTGGCTTTTTATGTGTATTTTGACTGAGCATGTTATTAAATTAGCATGTGCTGCATTTGCACTGTCACTCATATTTGCACAAGTTTCTCTTGAAACGAAGATCTCAGATCATGAGACCACAGTACCTGGAAGAATAAAGGAAAAAAAATTAATGTGCTTGACTTGGTATGTGTGTGTATCTGCTGTATGGATTAAAGATGGTGACAGTCACCATGGAAAAAGCCAGCTGTCCTTCTTAATGACAATCTGTCAGAGCTCTGTCCTAAGTACTCCTCCTACTTCATCAGTCCGTAGTCTACTTCTCCAACCCCTTTCCTCTTCTCTTTGGGCAGGCTTGTACCAAACATTGCTCACTGGGACACTCGCTTATTGTTCCTACAAGGTGACTCTGACAGCAGTCCTTCTGATTTTACTTCTAAGAATTTCCCTTTGTCCCCTCTTTCTCTTTCTCTATTGTCTTTTGTTCTGACATGTGTTTTTGGACTTTTTTACTGGAATATTTGAAAAAACAGCAAATGGAGTATTGTGAGATTTTTCTCTGCAAATGAGAATGTTTCTTGAAATGCAACCTCTTGATCTATGCTATACAGTTAGTGTTTTGTATACAATTAATAACCATTGTCGAACTGTTGTTTTATGAAGAAGTTTTATGTTCTTGAGAAATTAAAACTTACACAATATGGACAAAAGAATTTCGCTAACAACACATTACACCAAAAAGAGCTTTCACTGACATCCCATTCTAAATCCATAGGCATTAATATGGAGTTGGTCCCCTCTCTGTAGCCCTTACAACATTTACTCTTTTGGGAAGCCTTTCTACAATATTTTGGAGTCCATCTGTGGGAACTTCTGTTCATTTATTAGAAGAGCATTTCTGAGGTCAGACTCTGATGCTAGACAAGAGGACCTGGCTCATCCAAAACATGTTTTATGGGGTTGAGGTCAGGGCTTTGTTTAGGCCAGTCAAGTTCTTCCATACCAAACTCATTCAACTATGCCTTTAAGGACCTTGCTTTGTGCACTGGGGCACAGTCATGCTACAGCAGAAAAAAGGCCTTCCCCAAAGTGTTCCCACACAGTGGGGCGCATAGAATTGTCCAAAATGCCTTGCTAAACTGAAACATTAAGATTCCCTCCTCCATATCCCTCCTCCACTAAACTTGTTGAAACGATGCTGTCAGACAGGTTTGTTTTATTTTATTTGACCTATATTTAATCAGAGATTAAACATCTCTTTTGCAAAAGAGCCCAAGCCAAAACAGGCATTGTTCTCCCGGCACTGACCAAACCCTGACTTATCCATCAGGCTGCCAGATAGAGAAGTGATTCGATACTCCACAGAACACATTTTAACTGCTTCAGAGTCCAGTGGCAGCATGTTTTACACCACTTCACTTGACACTTGGCATTATGCTTGGTGTTGTAAGACTTGCATGCAGCTACTTGGCTATGAATCTCCTAGTGCACAATTTTTGTGCTAATGTTAATGCCAAAGGACGTTTGGAACTCTGCAGTTACTGAGTCATATAGTTTATGTTAGAATGCTAACTCCCTCATGAGAACACCATCTGATGGTTAATAGGCGGCAATGCTTTTGTTTTTGAAGGTATGCATGTATTGCACGAATGTTAACTTATTTTCTACTGTTTTATTACCATGAACAGCACCTTGAAATGCTTTTCATTGAGATTTTAAATTCTCCCATATTTAACTTCCCACAGTTAAATGATTATGTCAGACAAATGAAGATCAATGCAGACAAATTATGAGCTCACTAATTGTGACACATGACGAGGCTACTAATTGTGGTTTAAGAGCCAATGGTTGATAAATGGATTATAGTAGTGATTACTGATGAAAAAATAAAGTCTGATTTATTGGATCAGAAATTTATGACTTTTCTTCAGACTACAACTTCTTTTTGATTTGCTTATCCACTGTCTGTCGATCTGCCACTGCTGCCTCAAGTCCAAATACTTGTAGGATTTGATTTTGATATATTTCAGCCCTTTGTTGTTCTTATTGCATTTGAGGTTTTGTTATCTTTTCTTCTTATTAATTTCATAGGCTTTTCCCCTCTGAACAAAAAAAAGGATGACAATCATTGTTGTCAAAGCTTTTTCTTCTTTGCTGACATCAGACAGCTAAAGGAATGAAATACAACTTTTTTTAACTATCCCTCCCTCACTGACACCTCACACATTGCCCACGTGCATCTGTGCTGTGCTAAACAGCTAGTTGGCAAGTTCAACAGTACCTATCACTGCCTCCACACAAGTGACCCTGAAACAGCACTGTTTTATTCATCATGCCCTCTTCTTCTGTTCTGCTCTCTTCTCCACATCCTCCAGCTCTAACTGCCCCCAGGCTTTGTTTATTCGTTTATCACTGGTGCTGTTTTTACCTACATAATAAGTTTTATTCCTCTCTTGCAACGAACCCACATCTGCAAAAATACACACATGCACACATTTATTCTCATGACTGTGAGAATTAGTAAGTAGACATATTTACAGTATATTAATCATACTTTTAATATGCAGAGAGGGCCAAATGTACACCCACATACACTTACACACCGGCAAACCTGAAAAAGCCTCTCCAATATGTTAATTGTTTTTCAGATGGACTGCTGGCTGATTATTAACAGTTCTGGTTAAAAAAAGAAAATTAATGGGAAAATCATTCAAATTTCCACTTCACTCTCAATGTCATGAGAACTGTCAATCACACATGATACTTAGTGGCTCACTGCTGAGGCCAAGAGGAGTAAAAGCTGGCTCATCCTCTATCTTTCTGGCACCAAGTGAAAATATCAATTCATCTTAAGGGTTTTCTGTCCCTCATTCATTGTACAGCAGGCTACTGGATGCTGTTGATCATTAACAAGTTACTTGTTAAAAACCAACAAATACTTGTTCAAACCACTTTAGTGAGGCGATAGCACCTCTCAGAACATAGGGCGCAGTAAATTCAGGACACATGCACGTACGTGCACATTTCTCTATTTAGTTCTGAACTACCCAAAGTGGATGGAGAGTCTGCCAAGCCTCAGCAGAGGGATCCATTAACTGAGTAGCTCACAGCAATTAAACAGGCTAAATTTTATATACCTCTCGTCTCATTTAAAAAATTCAAGATTTCACATTTAATTCAGCTTGATCAACATCACGCTTGGTTACCTAGCTCGAGGGGACATGGGGATTTGAGACTATTAAAGACTTATCACAGAAGAAGAAGAATTAAACCCAACTAGTATCGCCAACACTTGTAGCACCACCACTATCAGGCAGTGTTTTATTTGTGCGGTCCCAGCACACCTGTTGATAATTCTAATGAAGAGAATAACACCCCCAGCAGGGGACTAAATTAAGCTGCAGCAGTCACAAACAGCCCTAATAAGGCACTACATGGGGCCTGCACACCAATACATACATTCTAAGCTATGTGTGTGTAAGAGGGAATAATATGTGAAGGCCTTAGACTTTTATTACATGATCCCTCATAACTGAAAGTATGTCTGTATATGTATTCCGTGTGCATTCTTCTGCCAGCACAGACACACACGCTATGCTTTATGACTGCTATGC
>VUQH01032853.1:27348-37652 GCA_015106775.1 Etroplus canarensis | reverse complement strand
TTTCCTTTTGAAAACATATGGTGCATCATGAAGAGAAGAATCAGACAATGGACCGCTAACTGTCCTCAGCTCCAAAATAATTTAAAAGTGTTATAAGAAGGAAAGTTGATGTAACACAATGGTAAAGATGCCTCTGTCCCAACTATTTTTGAGTGTGCTGTAACCATTACATTTTTGTATATTTATAAAATGCAATTAAGTTGGTCAGTAAAACTGTTGCAAATATTTTCTTTGTACTTCTGTCAGTTAAATAACAGTTTGCATGAATCAACATACCACAGATTTTTGTTTTTTTGCATTTTGGAAACTACCACAACTTTTCTGGAAATGGGGTTTGCAGTATTAACCCTAATCAGTGACCACACTTGTCTCCAGATCAATTTGAGTGAAATATTAGAAGAAAGTAGATGTTCCACTGTGGGTCACTGAGAAAAAAATACTGCCAATGTATGCTTTGATTAGAAGTAAAACTTAAATGATCCCTTAAATGTTCTGGGTAATAGCATTTAAATTTTTTGACCTGTTTTCACCTGTTAAAATAAATTGCAGGCTATGTGAACTGCTTGCCATGATTCAAGACTAAATGAAGTGGTTATATAAATGCTTTTCAGTGATGCCAACTTAGTCTTATTGTCATCAACAATCTTAACTCTGAAAACATGGCTTCCTGTAAAACATCTGCACTTGTTGAAAGAAAATACAATAAATTTAACTAAATCTGTCTCCAAACAGTCACTCCAGCATCTATAATGTTTCACAGCAACAGTGGACAACCATCTGTTGGAAACAAAGCCAATTACACAACTGTTACAGTATGACACAGAAAACATGAACCACGATCCAGTTGTGCATAAAAGGGCCGAGGCTCCTGGTTATGGGCCTCAACTTCATCAAAGATAATCATCAGAGATTTTGAATAAGGGGGATGTGAAGATAATATGAGGCATCCAAGCCAGAGGAATCCATGCTGCCTTATAAGGTCTCAAACGGTGCAGAGAGGGCAAAAGGGGTTAGTGAGGGCCAAAACTGTGGACAGCACCGGCTCATCCATGAGGAAAATAATTTCATCTACAAATGTGGAAAAGATTGAAATTTAATAAATAGTATCACATCCAAAAGAGATTCCATTGTTAGCAAATTATTTGTGTCGTGTTGTCTGGATTTAACGAGTAAAGGTGGAGTTTTCGTCAGCTTTTCCACATTTTTATTTTAAAAGGGTCAGTAACCTCTTGTGAATTACCCTTATTCCAGCCATTCAAAGGGCTCTTAATGTTTTTCACTAATCCATCCAGTCCTGTCCTTCTTCACTATAGTAGCACCCATGTACTTCTCGCTATGCTTATCTGTCCATCAAGTGAAATATAATAATCATATTTGTGTAACTCACCTTCATAATTTCCATACACTCAACAGAAGCTGAATATGTACCACTTCATCTGGCTCCCCATGTCTACATGTGTCTGTTAGCAATTAGTATATAGGTCCATTGTTTGGACTGCTGGCCACTCAGGAAGATAATGAACCATAATCACTGAGTGACACTATAATTGCCAAGGTGTATGGTGACACGACAGCCGATGCAATTACCTAACTTTTGACATCAATGCTCTCATTAAATGATGTCATTGAAACATGATGCTTTTCATACATACACACACACACACACACACACACACACACACACACACACACACACCCAGCCAGCGTGGCAATTTTTCACACATCTGCACACAGATATCACAGTCTAAGCAGGGGTTTACAGGTATGTTGCACTTGCAAAAATTGTATTAATAGGAATACAATAGGTTATGTATTCTTTCATGACCAATTCTGCATGGGAGAATTTATTCGCACCTTGTACTCACACAGAGGCATCACTTGCCTTGGAGCCCCAGGCCAATGGGGGACCCCAAGGGCTGACAAACTTTAAAGTACAGCAGTGTCAATGGGCAAAGTTTGCAATGACAGCTTGAGAGACCTGACCTCTCTAAGGGGATCCCGCCTGACTCTGCTCTTCTCTTGCAAGTGATATGAATGGTTCTGTTTAAACAAACCTAATGACAACAACAGAGGAAATACATGAAAATGAAGAAGAGTTATCCTTCTGGGAGTGAAAAAAGAATGAAGAAAATAAAGGAAGAAGAAAATAAAGGAAGACGGAACAGATAATAAAGATTAAATATAATGCTAAATAACTAAATACTGCTAATCTAGCCTTGACTGCAGATAAGAGACACTGAATAATGTAACTTCCACTAGCATCATGATATTTCTTTTGTTCACTTTAAGGTTTAAGATTAGGTAAACTTAGAGCTGGGAGAGCAGCCTGGTGTGTCCAGTGCTGCTCGCCAAGAAGTGACTGAGTCAGTGCAAAAAAATATTGTCCAACTGGGCCATACTTTTTTAGTTAACAGATGAAAGCAGTGCCCATCAGAACTAACTGTGAAGTTATAAATGCTAAGGTATGGAATTTAGATACAAAGAAACTTGGACCAGTGTTCGCTAAATTACTGAGGTATATAAGTGTAAATTACTGTTCTATACTGTGTGTGTCAAGGTCCTCTGGCTTTCAGGTGCTTACCTGACTCTATCTGTCTCTCCCCCTTGAGCTCTATCTGTCCTGGGGTGTGGCTTGGGTGGAGTCTGTCCGGAACACCTGGTGGAGATCATTATGCTGGCAATATTAAAGGCTGAGGTTTTCTGCCACTGTTCACCGGATTATTAGCTTTACTAAAGTAGTAATCCAGGCCAAGCTGTTTTCTTCATGTTTCCTTGGTGTGGACTGACCCTTTCCTCCCTCTGCTGCAGTTCCTCTGTGCCCATCTGGACTCCTGGACCCAAGTTGCCTGACCCACTCTTGTTAGCCCACCTAAAGACATCTGTTTCTCCCCCATAGCCCTGTGCAATTCAAAGAAACCTTTTAAACTATTTCCTGTTGTCTGCATTCTGCATAGAGGGTCTCCTTGTGAACCTTGTGTGTTTTGTTTTATATTCCATATCTGTAGTACAGGCCTCATGGTTTTATGACACTGAAAACTGTATATTTTCATCATGTAAAAACCCAAGTAGCACATAAGTCAAGTTAATTTAATTATCTGTATCTGAACTATTACACTTTCCCTATAGAATAAAATGTGGATAGTAAACAATGACTAATAAAAAGCTAAGGCCAAGAAGAAGATTTAAACGTTGAATGCGAGGAATTTTAATACAAGAACGTGAAAGCTTTTTAAATTGGTGTTGTTAATATGTTACTGATACACTGTCAGATTATTTATAACATGATGAAAAATATGAACACTCGTTGGAGGGGTTGCCATGTAGATTTTCCCACCAGACTCTACATCAACATTCCAATTAAATTATATTGAGTAGTAATATTTTGATTTTTGTGTGAAAAGTTCATTAATGTTGGCAAAAAAATACATACTGCACGTTTGTATTTTGATTGTTTTTATTACAATGATATTTTCCCTCAATTGTGAAAGACCACAATTTTTTCATTTTGATTTTTTGTTGTATTTTGGGTCAAAAGTATTTATTAGGATTCTGTTTTTTGTGTTATTGTATTTACCAAATTTGAAATGTTTTGGTATTTTGAAAAAAAGCTGTGAACCTTTACCCATATAACGTGACTGTAATATTCATTTCTGTTTTCACTTAAATATGTTTTAGAACTGCATTTACAAGGTGCCCGTGCAAAGTGTGCAAAAGCATTTCTTTATTAAGTGTTAGAAGCTACTGGTGTTTCATTCACCACTTAAATATATGCTGTAAAAATGTGTCAAGCAAATAGCTTGTTACAGTTTTATTGTCACACCTAACACCATTCATTCAAATCACTTCTCTCCACTGCACTTAACAATATGAGAAGCGCTAATAGAGCCCTCCTACACACAAAACAGAAAGATCTCTTCTTCACAGATTGAAAACATTTTCTCACATACACACATGTTTTGTCTATTTTGTGCACACTTAGAACCTCCTTGAAATCCTGAACTTACTCTTGTTTTCTTCAATAGACACACACACACACATAACGCTGGCTATAAAGTGCAAACAGAACACAAGCAAAAGGCCAAGACCATAAATAAACACAAGAATTTGTAAGGTTGACTTTGCAATTAGGACTGCAAGGGAAAATATATCTCAGAGAAACATTTTAATGAGCTTCAGCTAAGTAGCTGTGCTTTCTTTAAAAGAGCAACCCAGTAATGCGGCATCACTCAAAAACTGGTGTAGTGAAAATTCTTTAGGATGTGATATATTTCACCCGTGTCCAGTGATGGCTCAGTAAAAGAGCCTTGGGCGTCATAAAACCTGAAGGCAATTAAAAGTGGTTATTTTTCACCCCGTTTCTAAATTCTGTAGCAATTAATCTGCCCAATTTGATTAGGAACGGCACAAATTAAACAATAAAGACCTGTCTAATGAGGGATTAATTATGGGTAGCAGGAGGGGAGTGAGACCGAGGCAACAGCCATGTGTCAGTGTCTCCTGCAGACAGCACAGGGCCATAAGGAAGACAAAGAGGCTCCTAGTCCATGTGGTCCTGCACTGATAGGGCCCCCTCATCACAGATCAGTAGATCCACAGCCCATGAAGCCCATAAACGGCTGGGCCATAATTGAAAGTGCCAAAATCAATAGGGCTGACAGGCCTTAATTAAATTAAATATGTCTCCCAAAGGAGAGGAATGGGCTTGTGGAAGGAGGTGGGTACAAGTCCTGTCGCCTGAGTGAGCTCACTGTGGCTGCCGGGCATCATGCAAGATGTGACACCCTTATTTAGAAAATGAAGATAGTTTGGCATTATAAAACAAACAGAGCAACAGTGGTTTCTTTTTTGAAAACATCTGTTTTTTAAAAAAAAACATTTTCCTTTCAAATTTCAGGTTGCAGAAGGCATAAATCATCATCACCTTAGGTTTAAATGACTATACCTTTAAAAAAACATATTTCACACAATATTAGCAGTTATGCTATATTATTTTAATTTGGCGAGTTAAAGACAAGACATTTTTTGTAAAGGATTAGCTCCTGCAGTGTGAATTTATTGGCTTCAGAACATTGAACATCCTGAACCCATCACAGTGAAGAATCATGTAAAGCTGATTCAATAGAAGTTTACAAAATTTACTCACAGCCAGCCTTTTTTCTACACATACATTTGTCTAAGTATTCTTTAACTTTTTGCTTTTTTCAGACTCTACAGGCTGCTCAATGTGAGCAAATCTGGCTGACTGGTCCATTTTTTTGTTTCCCTTGATTTCTCACACCAGTGTCCATAATAGCTGAATTTGTCAAAAAAAAAATCCCCTGCATTCCTGCAGTTCAGATGGGTTTTGTTGCCCATTACAACGAGGAGATCTCTTGTGTCTTTGTGTCTTTAGGTTGAGCCTGCTGACCACAGGAAAACAGAGAGAGGCAAAGGACATCACCTGTATAAAAAAGCCAAACTCCTCATCATTTCAGGCTTTGCCCAAATGTAAAGGATTAGGCAGCCAGAGTCAGCAAAGGGTCATTGACAGTGTGTTCCTCTGGGTGGAGGCAAGCAGAAGACAGGGGTGGGTTAGATGGGATGGCGATGGGGGGCTACAAGAGGCTCAACCCCCTCTGGATAAACTTGAATTTCAGACTGTTGAGACTTGTGAGATTAGGATGGAGCCAAGTCTGCTACACTGTGATCTGAAGAACAGGGCACAGAATGGCTCACCATCTAGAGAGCAACTTCCCAGACAAACCCCCTGATTCTGTCCCCCTCCTTTATTTGTTTAGGCTTGCCTTTCTTTGGCCAGATCTATAAAGCGGGAGAGAACAACCCAAAATGACGGGCTTAAGGTTTTGTGAGCACCAGTTTATGTACGCGGTGTCACTGGAAGGGCAAGGCAGAGATTTTGCAGTGAAATTTTAAAAACGGCTGAACCACACACACCACTGTATAAAGTCCGATGATTGCATTTCAAAACTGATTTGTATCTGATGTCAGTTCCCACAGAATTAATTTCCAAAACAAACAAGTACAGCTACTTTTCTTGCTTATCTTGATGAAAATGGTTCTAGTTATCCAAACTGATTTTTGGAGTAGAAAAATATTAGAGAAATATTGATGGTGTTCTCAGAGGAAACAACATCTGTTAAAACAAACAAACAAACAAAACAGTTTCTTTATTTTATGAGAACTTTCATGATAGTAAAGAGATGAGTTAGTAATTAGATAATTATCACATTTAAACAGTGCAAAAATATTACTTAAGAAAATGTGTGGTTAAAATAGCAAGTGTAATATAGACATAAAAAAACAAGAATGGCTCTGTTTTCATAATTCCAGTAATTTGTTTTGAGAGCTGTGGATTGTGGCTGACAGCGTTCAGACTCTCTACATCATTTGCTTCGTCATAATGCCTTTTTAAAAAATTCCGATTACAGCAATGATTTGTTGCTTAAATTACTGCTTATTATGCGCTTATTAAGCATTTCATTTAAGACTCTATTCGGTTTCTAATCAACAAGAGGCTCTGCGTTTGAAAAGCCTAAATGACGGACTTATCAAAACAAATCCTCTGATTTGCCATTAGTTAATCAATCCATTTAGATATCATAATACCCAGGCCAGTGATTTGCAAATGATTTGAGTGTGCCTCCTGTTTAATGGCGTGAAAGAAATAAAGAGGCGATAATTCAATTTCACCCCAGCACCTCGGGTAATTGAGATGTCTTTGACTGAACGATGAAATGTTGTAAATTTTAAAAAGCCGCAGTTTTATCTAAGTTTTACAGAGCGATGAACGGCGGGCAATATCACTGATGCTGCAGCTCACATGGGGAAATTAGTTGGATTTTAAAGTCATGCGGAGGTCATGGTGTGAGGAATAGTGATCCTATCTGGCTCAGGGCGTGTGTGTGTGTGTGCGCGCGTGCGTGCGTGCGTGCAGCTAATTCACAGGAGGAGGAGGAAGGAGATAAATTGCATGAACCTTTCATATAAACCAACGCAAAAAAGACACAAAAAACACCCACCAACCGACCTGTGGGACTTAAGAGATTTATTTGATTTGATTTTAAGTAGTTTTCAAATATTTGTCGATCACTTTGTTTTCATTGTATTAACAGTTTATTAACTTACTCTTAAAAGGCCGATTTTTATAATTATAATTACAATTAAAAATATTATTATTATTATTATTATTATTATGAGGCAAATGCATCCCTCAAATCTCAATATTAAAAGGTTTGCATAAACAAAAGCACTTAAAAATAAAGGTGATCTACAGTGTTACATTAAAGCTGTGAAAATGACATCCTGTGCGCATATTTTTAGTTTATTTCTTGCTCAAAATCACCGAGTACAAGTCAGATCAGAGACCCACCGTTAAGAGTTAGTCCGAGATTGTGATAATCCATCACTGAAAGTGCGCCCTTGTCTGGTACAGTTTATTGTTTTACAATTAAGGTAATTAGGAGGTGTGTTATTTTGAGTGAAAGTCTTCCCAGAGTAGCTGTCGGGCCTGCAGGACTTAAATAACCCCGGTCACAGTGCTGGTTTTTAATTAGCGCATGAATATTTCACACAGGTGTGTTTACTGAGTGGGCTGCTGCGGTTTTAACACGAGTGGGCCCATCGGATCCAAGCGCCAAACCTGTTATACAACCCACCGATGTGCCTAAGCAAGAAGTGCCGAGCTTGAAAGGGGGACACCGGATAATCATCTGCATTCCACCCGATGCAGTTTGGTGGCTGGATACAAGGGCTAAGCAGACAAACTTAAATCACCACAAATCCTGATATTTCTTTTAAAGAGAGCCTACTTTAACAATATGCCTCCTTCTTCCCCCGGGCTGGCGACAAACGAGCTTAAAAAAAATCTCCTTTTTTCTGAACCGCAAGAGGGTTTTCATCATTCATCCCGCCTCTCAGCGGGGGAAAAGGTGCGAGAGATGAATGGGGAATGAAGTTCAGAGAGATGCGCGTCTGATGGAAGCGGAGCAGGAATCGTCTGAAATGAGCAAATCTCTTTCTTCGCCTCCTTCTTGCGTCTCTAAAGCCGCACGGAGCCGTTCGATCGCCGAAGCTTCAGATGCATTTATCGCCGTCAGCCAGCGCGGCTTCACATCTTGGACCGTGTTCCTCGAGCGCTGCCGTTTTTTTCCCCCCGCTGTTTAGCGCGGCTCGGGTGACTCCACAGCGGGCTGCTGCAGGCTGAGCTCCCACTGATTCCCGACACGTGATATCCAGTCATCCTGCGCGGTGTTTTGTAAACTGTCATCAAAAATCCTGACAGTTTACCTAAAGCACAACAGAGCCACGACCTGTGTGCGTTAGTGTTAAATGCATTTAGAATATTTTTAAAAAACCTTAGAAGCATCCAATTGTTGTTCTGGTTGTGCGTAATTGCGCATTTTTCATGTTTTGAAAGGACACCTTATTCTTTCTGATTTTATTCTTTGTTTAATGATCGGGGCCACCTCTGATATGTTTTTTAATTGGTTGTGAAAAGTTACACAAAACATAAGTTTTAAGATTTAATCAGTAAAAAAAATGCTGCGTGTGAGGCCGAGGGGGGACGAATAAAAACTGGCTTTAGAGAAGGAGACCTGTAAACTCTGGTTACATACACCTGCCAAACTGACTGAACCACCAATCTGCAGAGTGTGAATTGCAACTAAAGCTTAAATGACCGTGAGGCATTGTTACTTAACGGCAGCAAAGTGCCCCGATCCGCCTGATTGCGCTAATTGCTTTGAAATAGGATACATTATGTATCATTATGGAGACCTTGGGCGGGACCGCAGGCTGTTCCTTTCATCTCTCTGAAGGTGCATCAAGAAGTCGCCATCCAATTAACTCAAAAACCCGCTAATGTTGCTCAGATCATTTCAGCAAATTCCTTAGAGGTCAGACATTCTGATAATGTTAACACTGACTGCGTTGCGCTTTCAAATCCCCGCGCAGGCGCAAATTTCCCCCTAGAAATGAAAGATTCGGGAGTCGTACTCACATGTGCGCTGTCACCATCCTCAAAAGAGAGCCATCTATTTGCGCCAAGAGCAAATATTTTTGCCTTAAATGCCTTTTGACACGGACTGTGCCTTTTATGTCTTTACAGTCTAAACTGACAGACCTCGCATGAAAAGGGTTAAGACAACTTTCAGAGCAGGCAACAATAGGCCTTTGTCGGGAGTCCCTGCCTCCTCACTGGGAATCAAAGGTAGTTTATAAAGTTAAATAAAGGCCCGATGAGCTTTACAGTTTTTTGTAAGTCAAAGCGGGCCCTCGTTTGTTGCCTCGGGATTTAAATAAAACGCTATGGTAATCGTCTTCTCCATGGCATATCAGTCTTTTTTAAAAGGACAGTGTTTGGGATGCTAATTGCCACCAACATTGTTCGAAAGCGTCTCTGTGTGCAAGGCAAATAAACTGGGAACAATGGCACCGCAGCAATCAGGGCGGCGAGGTTAAAGGCTGGCTTATTAAAATCAGTTTCTGGTCGAGATCACAATAAGACCAAATCTTCATTTTCAGAGATAAGTGAGGAAACTGTGCGTGGAGTGTGAAGCTCTACACAGCCGGTATTTAAAGAATATAAATAAGAATATAAATATATATCTGAGAGGCTGTGGCCACCAAATCAAAAAGCAAATACACGAATTACATATCTGTGTTTTTTCTTTTTAATTGGAAATGAGTTTCTAAAAGAGAATGTGCGCTTTGTGTGCCTACTTCTGTTGACGCATACTCGTTTAAGGAGTTGGTGTTAGAGAGCGGGTCAAGTGTTTGAGCCCCGAGCAGAAGGGGCTTCAGACGGACGTGGGAGACTCGGGTGTGACTTCAAAACTTCACAAGCGATGCCACTCGTTTCGGGTTGGAGGTTGTTGTTTTTTTTTTTTAAGTGTTTCACACACACATACACACTGACGCAGGATGAGCTGCTGAGGAAATGATAAGTGATGGCCTGTGTGTTAAGCTTTCGCCATGTTGTCAGGTCTGGCATCCAAGTCAACAACAAGGATTTAAATGTGAAAGTGACACTCCGAAAATCACCCCAGATGCACCTTTTGTTTACCTGCTCATCTCATTTATTTTATAGCATTTTAGTACCTGAGTGGGCTCAGCAAATAGAAAGTGGTTAACTTA
Organism: Etroplus canarensis; assembly: GCA_015106775.1. Classification (NCBI taxonomy): domain Eukaryota; kingdom Metazoa; phylum Chordata; class Actinopteri; order Cichliformes; family Cichlidae; genus Etroplus; species Etroplus canarensis. The sequence goes on along the minus strand of VUQH01032853.1, from coordinate 27,518 downwards.
CCAGCTTTGTCAGGTAGAGATGGCAAACCGCTGGTGATTATTCGCACTGTTCGTTTACACTTTGCGCCATGACTACACCGCAGCAAAGCGGGGCGCTGCTTGCAGGAGTGTGTGTGTGTGTGTGTGGGGGGGGGGGGGGGGGGGGGGGGGGGTTTGGGGGGGGGGGCTCT
>VUQH01032853.1:8093-24607 GCA_015106775.1 Etroplus canarensis | reverse complement strand
TTTTAGTTTTTAAACTGCAAAAAAAAAAAAAAAAAAAAAAATCCAGCTTAATGCCTCATTTAATCTTCGATCTCTTTTGTCGGTAGAAATTTGAAGGGAACAATCAAAAATCTTATTACTAAAATAAGATGAGACTAAATGACTTTAAGATGGACATTTTGCAGTGCAGAGGTGGAAACAACTTAAACATGTAGCCCTATGATATATCACTAATGGACATTAAAGTATGGACAGCAGGCTGTGGCCACAGAGTGTCTGAGACAGCTCATTCCTTCACGCCAGGTGAAAAGGTGAAAGGGCTACATGTCAGAGACTATTTGCACCAAAAAACCTTAGGTTGGGCTTTTATCTCGTCTGTGTGCTGCTGTCACACCACAAAATCCATACTTCTTTTTCATTCATATCAATGCGTAACTATAGTGGTTTACAAAATCCAGTATCAAGTGAGTGCTCTTGTGAATTTGGAAAACCACAGCAATTGTTTTTATGACAGCACTGTCTGCTGTCGGATTGCTTCCCTTCGGAAGGGATAACTGTACTGTAAAATAATGTATATTTGAAGAATATCCTCATTTATATTATGAATATATTTGTGACATAACTTAACAATAAATTGTTTATTCTTTTTCATTGAGAAGTTGTTCGTTTTGACTGACACATGCACTGATGGTGCCTGTTGCACCCAGGGTGGTAATTTCATACTTTTTTAAAAGGCAAATTTGTCTTTAAATATTCATAAAAAATATAAGTAATACTTGGATTTTTTTTCAGGCCTGCATTAGTGAATAAAGCAATTTATTTTGCAACTTAAAGTAACACATTCTCCATAGGAAAAAAAAAACAGACAGAACTAATTGGAACCAGCCTGAAAAGAAGATTTTAAAATTATGCTTTAAAAAATGTCACAGAGGCATTTAGAGGCTTCTCAGATTAAAATTGTGACAACAGAAAGCCCAGCTTTGCTTCACTTTGTCATCAGGTGTGTGCAGTCTTATGTAGGTGGTGTGCAATGTGGATTTAAACTTGCTCACGTGTTGTTTGGTGGAATGCATCGCTCCAGCTGTCGCCTCTTGCTTTGAAACAACTAACCTAGATTTTGTTGGCGCCAGAAGAGTTCAGGGGGGGTGGGTGGAGATTGTGTTTGAGGGAAGGAGAGGGGGGGCAAGCAGTTGTGCTGACTTCAAAACACACCGATAAATATTGGGAGATTGCTTCCCCGGGCTAAACTGCTCGTAAACAACCCGCTGGAGTTTCATTATGCGCGTCCAGGGTGTAAAATGAGCCGGGTGACACCTCATCTTTTTGCAGAAGACAGGGCGTCAGGGCCCATGTGGCAAACTGCATGGAGCACCTAAAGAAAACATCAAAACCGGAATGTGAACGTCCCATTTTCTACCGTCAGAAGGACTTAAATGACAAAACAGCGGATCAGATAGAGGGGAAAATTACAGGCCACTCCACTGCAGTTTTAAAGGCTTTCTCTTGACTTCCCTGCCATTCAGGCAGGGGGTTAAACTGGAGTAAAATAATTGCTGTAATGAGCAAAGGCAATCTGCCACAGACAGAGGCCGGCTCCAGCGAGGCTGTAGCTCCAGGCAAGGCGGAACTTTTATCATTCCTAAAATGTCAACGGGGGACTGGGACGGGCAACACTTTTCAGTGCGCCGTGATTTCCTTCTGCTCAGTTGTGAAGGGTCTCTGTCCCACGCAGGGGCCCAAAGAGCCCCGATTTATCCAGCTATACTTTAAAAGACACATGTTTCCAAGAGTCCCTTCAAAATTTTTGTAATGCTACGACTTTCAGCCGGGTTTGATTTAAAGTGTTTGCTTTATACTTTATTATTATTATTATTATTATTAGTGTTTTCCTCAGACAATCTCCGCTCTAGTACATCCATGAGGCATGAATTAATACATAATCTCCGACAATAGGTTCAAATCACACGGATGAACGCTCTATCTGAAGAGAAGAGAAACTTGACACAAAAGAGCCAAAGGGGATCGGTCGATTCTTTGAAACGCTTTCATTTCTTTGTCTCAGCTCTCCATCTTGCCAGGAGCCAAACAGAAAACAAAAGTCACTTGTTTAGATCATCTGAAAGATCACAGGGGGCTGTTTGACTCTGTAGTAAAACCTCTTGATCCCCAAGAAAGAAAAATGGGTTGTTAGAAGCCGCCAAAGCAGCTCGGATAAATGCTTTTTTTAAACTCTGAATTTATTTTTAATGTAAGATATGGGACGTCTTAAACCGTTAAAATACCAATCAAACCAGGCAGCGATGATGCGATCATAAAAGCCCTTCTCTGACTCACAAGTTTTGTTTATTTAGTTATTTGCGAATCAACAAAATTGTAGTGCAACTTTGCAAATGACTGGCCTAAAAAGTATTTAAATATATATCTATTAAAAAAAAACAGTATACATTCATTTTCAATCGCATGTCAATATTATATAAACGGTAGGTGTGAAGAAAAACAATATTACTGTTTGAAATACACACATTTTTGACCTTACACCTTTTAAAAACCCATCTTTCTTTCAGGTCCCACATCACCACCTACTGTTCACGGTCGGAGTAACAAGACTGCCTCATTTGTTTTAATAATAGTAATAAAATGTATAAAAGCATAGTTTGACCTTAATTTAAAAAAACCCAATAAAAGTGTAGGCGCCACCAAGCACAAATGCAACTGCTGGAGGCCACAGCCATTCATATTTCTTTTGTAACTTACCTGTTTGTTGCACTTTGGTCCTTCTCGTCTTTACGGCTTAATAAACTGTCTTAATTAAAAAGGAGCGACAGAAAATCTTTTTGCAATATTTTCCTGTTTAAAAAAAGTAAATAACATTCATCTCTCACTGTGAAATTACGTCTGGCAACATTAGGTGAAATTTTTGCATTCAGTGGCAGGTACATTTTTAACTTGTCATTTTCACATAGAAAAATACAGGTTAAAAGAAGGTCATCCGGCGTAAAACCTCTGCCAAATTACCCAAATTAATCTGCTGTGGCGACCCCTTGGAAAGAATATAGGGGAGCAGCCGATGGTACATTCAGTTTAATTGTAAGCAATGTCAATTCAAATTCGTGCTCCTTAATATGGGGGAACCCTACCACCAGACCTCTGTGATCAGCTGACCTGTGTGGCGCTGAGGTTTGCTGCTCGCCCAGGGTTTAACCAGCTGCAGCCTGTGATATGTAAACACATCTTACATGTGCTATCATGACGATCATTGCTGCTTTCCACCGCAGCATAAAGCCGGGATTTGGCGAAAGAAACTGAAGCACATCTTCAGCCTAAATTCACTGACTACGGAATCCACAGCCTGCACTGCACCAGGTCAGATCCCTCCATTTCTGCAAACGGTACTGCAACAAACTACCCATTTAGTCTGCATTTTTAACACTTTAATTTACCGATCTGCTTATTTTCAAAAACATGTCACATTATAAAATAACCAGCCAACTCGGCAACACATCATGTACAGCTCCAGCGTCCAAATAACAATAACAATAATAAATTCGATAGGTTTTAATTTTGAAATTGACCGAATAGCACTTATTGAGCAGTTTTGACTTTTGAAAAAAATAATTTCTCATCATCCTCTTCTGTCCTGTCTTTCCTACCCCTTCCTCCATCTCTGAGAGAAAAGCTGCAACACGTATGATTTAACACGTACTCATTAATTAACCTCCCCATCAAAGGCCTGCAGTGAGCCCTGTCGGTTTTAAAATTACAACCCTACAATTAGTTATGCACGAATGCTCATATAAAATACGGGATATTTTATTTATCAATAAGGTTGGATAATTCCTGGAATATAAGTAATTACTTCTACCTATTTTTAAACTAAAATTCAATAATCTCTTCATGAAGTTAGCTTTCATGGTACAGGTCAATATCACAATAAAATGAAGGGATTATAAACATAACTGTGCCGGATACTCGGCATGTAATGAGATAGGGTTATAGACATTGATAATATAGAATTTCACTCCTATTTCATTTAAATGTATGCTTTAAACGAATATTTTATTTTTATGTTGTCATTATCAATCTGTTGATCATATGGTGCTACAGCTGTTGCCCACAAGCAGAACATGTGCTGCAATATTTTTATACGTTTTGACAATTTAAGGCGTTAAACGTCTCCGTTTCGTGCTTACGTGGTCTGTAAAGGCCACCAGAGGGCAGTGCCGCCTTGGCCCCTACCTGTCTGTCATAAAGGCTATGGATGACCTGAGCCCCTGACCTGCCTTTACATGTCGTCTCAGGTTATAACAAAGAGGTCATCACAAGTGGACGTGTTGAACGAGTTTCCTAATAATATGAAGGTGCGTTTACTGCTGGCACGGGGCAATCATGAGTGTACAATGTGAGAGTCTTGAACACTAACACAGCCAAATTTACTGAGCAGCGTAATTATGGTAACTATGGTGGAGAGTGCGCCAGCCATCTATTGGAAATCAAGGGGAAACTTTTTCTTATGCGCTCTAATGAGGCAACATTTCTTTTAAGATGCAATAAAAGCCCTAAATGTGATGGAAAATTGCCTGAAAACCCCATAAACTAAAGAGAATCACAATCTGCATCAAGGATCTTTTCATGTAAATAGGTTTGTGATCTGTCCTTTACAAGGACATTTATTTCATCAAAGCAGAGAATGATTTCTGTCACCCTTCGGCAAACTTGTATTTTATTGCGCAGCATTTAACATTTTTGGTGATTTGACACTGGACCTGAAATTGTTTAATTACCTGACCGCATGTGGTTTAAATGATGTGTTCTCATTCTGCCCTTAAAGTAGGTGGATTCTGAGCCCCTGTGATGATGATTAATAAGCACAGCAATTAAGTTTTATAAGCACACTGCGGGCGGATTTCTTAACAAGCAACATGCTGATAACATTTTCCTCCTTGCAGGGTTGGTTAATTAGCTGTGAAGAGTTCAGACCTGATGGTTCAGAAGTGCAAGAACTTGATGGAAAAAATGCTTATGCAACATGGCCCAAACATGATCAAAATACAGGCGCACTTTTTTAAATAAAAATTAGTATTTTTTAACTCCCGGCCCAGTTTTTCAAGAATTATAAAATAACAGCTACATATTGTGATGTTACGGAGGCTTGTAATGTCAAAAAAATACAGTACTGTACGTGTTGCTTAAATGGCTTGCAGTAAAGTATAGTTCTATCAGGATTTCCTACTAACACACTGCTCTGATATTTTTTTTTTTTTAAAAAGCATTTAATTATAAATGTTTGTTCACGTAATTGAAATTGAAATTTCCAAGGGTGGATCTCTGTTGTAGTTATGTAAGGTGACAGACATAGGAAAAAGGACGTAAACATTATTAAAAAAATGCCAATTGATTCTTTGCAATAAAGAAATAATATGATCAAAAGTGTTGGTGATAATTACTAAAAATACTGCCAATGAAATATAAAAAGAGAAAGTGGGAGACACTTTAAAAGCTTCTCTTCGCTATTATTATTATACAAAATATGTGAGTGTAGGGTAAAAAAGATGGAAACTCACCCACGTCTGAGCTGGAAATGTAAAATTGTAGGTCAACTAGCGCCACCTTGTGATAGCACAGAGCACTGTCAAACTCCTTGTAAAGATCAACCTTGTTTTGCAAACAGCAAAAAAACAACTTCAGCAGGATCTGAATAATGCAGATCTAATAATGATAAGCTTTATTTAGGCTTTTAGCTTTAGTTTGTCAGAACTGGAAATTTGCCTCATAATCAGCCTCTGGTGGTCTCTGATGGTTCTGAACCAGGAACAGCACAACTGCATGACTGGTAACTCCTCAGCCAGCTCAAAGAAGACTAAACATCTTTCAGATGTATTCATGTTTTTGAGCTTAATGCACTGAAGGAGAACAGTAAACCTCACTAAGATAAGATCACTGTGTAATGCTTAAAGCTGCAGGCCTAACAACAAACAGTCATTGTACACAAGCCATCAGTAAAACTGCATGCAAACTAAGGACAAATACAAAGCATTGCATGACATTTCCATGCCCAGGGTTTTTCTGTGATAAGGAATATGTTAACAACATTAGCAACATTAGGTCAAAAGCAAAGCAGCAGCAGAAACTTGGACTCCTTTGCGAGCAAACATGCAAAGTGGGGTTTGTGTGACTAAATGCTTGTTTAAAGTTCACTGTATAAATTTAATGATGTCAAACATATATCCCATATGATGTAAATTGCAAATTTCAGAAGATAAAAAAAATCACCATAACAAAAACCCTGTGACATTTAGATTGTTTCTTTAATGAAGAGATGCTGTTTGACCGCTAAGCCATTTTTTATGAATCAGCAATGAAAGAGACACTTTCAAGGTGCCAAAAGTGCAACTTCATGACATAACAATGATTAAATGCCTTATGTCCAAACTTGAAACTGACCAAATGCTTGGTCAGACTGCGCTTCACAGGTGTTTACATGTTCCCCTTGTACTAACATGAATAGAAAACAGGGCCTTGCATTGCCAGAGAAGCAAATGTTCAATGGTCTTTGACACAGTGTCCTCAGTACCTGATAAGAATCTACTTAAAAATGTCTGAATAATATCCAGGTAGTATTCTAGGGGGCTGAGCATACATATCAGATGCAACATCTTAACCTGTGATGAAAAAAAATACATTCTCATTTGAAAAACACATGTAAAAAGTGGAAATTTTTCTTGCATATATTAGGTTTAAATGGGCTCTAAATCCCAGAATATTTCATGTCTGTCATTAAGCGAAGGAAGTAAAAAAAATAGGAAATTTCTGTATTCAGGTTGTGTGGTTTCAGCAACAGAGGGCAGCAAAGTCCATGATTTAAATCTGGGAAGAACAGAGTCCTCAAAATCAGTCTTCAGAATAAGAGGAACTGCATAATTATTCGTCCAAGTAACTCTGAATAGTAGAGATTAGTGCCAAAATTAATCTAACAAATCACCTTTTTGTGGTTTGTGTAAAAGCCCTACTTCTTTACTTACAGTTTATCAGTCACGTTACAAAACACAAACCCCACTTTATGTAGAGACACAACACAACAGTAACTCAAACAATTTCAGTGAAGTACTAATAATAAAAAATACCAAACTGGTAAAACTGCTTTTAGGGAAGTTAAACCAACCAATAACTGTTATGAGCTGAGTAAAAAGTATGTTAAATTAAAAGTAACTGTTTCAGCAAGGGCTCCCATGCTGACTCACCCGCTCCACTGGCCAGTTCTTTTAAAACTGTTTCCCAAAAGTACCTGGCAGACGCTTTAGTAATAACTTTAGAAAAGAAATCAACAAGGACATGAGATCTGAAATATAAAAAGGGAGTTTATTTCATACTGTATATTGATTGTGGGTAAGTACACATGAAAAGGAACAAGCCTCTCTCTGTATGAGTGTTGCATCTATTATGACATATTCATTTTGCTTAAGGCCATAAATGCATGAATTTCATTCACCATCAGTACAAGTAACAAAACTGACATAACTCCTTTAAACCCCTTCTGTGTAAGAAAGTTCAGGAGGAACATACTGTACAATTGAGTGTAAGTAAGAAATCTTTAGGATAACCATAAATGCATAACTTTTTTACCACCATGTTTAGGTCTTCAGATGTTTACAAAATGCCTTATAGTGCTCCTTTAGTACGTGTCAGTCAGAGTAAGGGTTATGACAACAACAACATATTTCTATTCATGACACACAAACCTTTGATCAGCCCTGGTAAGTAAGCAGCGGTTAAGGCTGGCTCACTTGGTTTGTTATTGCAAGGTTTTCATCGGCATGGTTGGCATTCAGCAAATTTCCTGTGGAAAGTCCTGCCCTCCTTGCTGGAATGTGGCCACACATGTCCAATAACATGAGTGTGTAGCCAACTAGGTGCAGTGTAAAACAGCGCTGTATTTTGCCAAATGATGCATTTGTGCTGCATCTGATACACTTCAGGATGTGGTGCTTATTACTGTACGGGCTTTACCATTTTACATATTGTTACTGTGTTTTTATATGAATATAATAGCCCAGTGTACGCCTGCCTTTCTGTGTGTTAATCATCTGTCCTCTTGAAGCAGCTGAAGCCGGTCCTCTGCAAAGTGAGGTTTGCTGTGTCCAGTGTCAATAGCCTCGCAGTCGTCTGTGAAAAACACCAAGTCCTGCCAACAAATAACAAAAACATGCAGAGTCACTGCTTGAGCTTGGAAACACAAATTTTGAGATAAACAACGGTGAGGAGGTCTTACCCGATAACAGGCTCTGGTGATGATGGTGAAAAGTTTCTGGATTTTATGTTTCAGCAGCATCATTCTGGGTCGCTCTCTGCAGTACTGGCTGGGATGGTTCAACACCACATAAATAAAGTCACGGAGCTTGGTGGTGATGCAGGAGTTCTGAAACGATGAGGCAAGTATTTAAATAAGATGTACCTCCTGTACTCATCTCCCAAGCACGTGCACATCAGGTAAAGGATAAAATCACATGATCATACTTACTGTACCTTCAGCTGCTCCCCTGTATTCTCTTCAAGGGGTCACTACAGTGGAATAATCCACATTGATGATTTTTTTTTTCCTTCCTGATGTAACCCTCCATGGTGAGAGGGGCTTGCATCCCCACCTGGAATTGAACCAGGGACCTTTCGCTTGTAAGGGGAATGTGTAAATCACTACACCACTGGGACACTCACTATATAAATCCCTATCATACAAGCAGCAGGCCATCACCAGTCTTTAATCACAGAAAACTGTAAATACGTAAATATGTATTTGTGTCAGTTTTATTAACAAAGTGAAAGCTGCAGTTCTCTAAAAGGGTCAGCTGATTTTGTTTTAATTTAATTTCTTTACTACTTTATTTTATGACTGCCCAAAATTATAAAGCAGGGAAATAGTGCAATACAGAAGATCCCCCCCCCCCAATGAGTATGCACAAACTTACATGCACATCCAGGAAGATCGTAGGCAGAATCTCAGCACACGCTTTCTGCAACCGAACAAACACGAGCGTTGAACTAAATGATAAGTGCCGTAACAGGTAAAAACGCAGTAAAGACAGGCCTGCTTACCATGCGATGGTAAGTGTGTATTTTATCCAGCAGCGTCATGATTTCATTGCTGAGGTCGAGCGCTCTGGAGTAGCAGGTCGGAGGCGCGCACTCCGACAGCCACACAAGGCTGAAAAGGCACATGAAAGTGAGGAGGCCCAGCTTCATGTCGGTAACTGCTGCTCAGGACTAAAAATCCAGCTGCTCCTACGCTCGGTCAAATAGTACAGAGGAGAGCTGGCTGCTGTTTTAAGGATGAAGTGGGAAGGGGGGGAAGAGAGACGGAGGATGACGTGGAGGCGCGGGGAGGCTCAGGGAAACATCTGAGATCTGCTGCGATCTGGAGAGCAGATCAGCCACCTCCAGATACCAGCGCTGATTGATTTCTCCCTGCTGACAACAGACAAACGCCGTGCTGTGTTTTCTAACCAAATTCTGTGGCTTGTCAAGACATAAATCCAGGATATTAATGTCAGCTATTAATCAGAGATGAGAGTCGAGCACGTTGCATGTCGAAAGAAGAATGACATGCAGCCACCAAGCTGATCCAGGGAAATCACATGTATGCTTGGTAATGTACACTTGGCTGCTCCCTTGTAGTCTACCCAAAGGGGTCGCCACAGCGGATCAATCCGCATTGGTAATCTGGCAGAGGTTTTACGCCGGATGTCCTTCCTGACGCAACCTTCCACGGCGAGAGGGGCTTGTGTCCCCCATCTGTGTGCTTGGTAATACAGTATAAAATAATCTATTTTATAATGGCCTAAAACTGTTGCATATGAAAGAGACGCTGTTTGGAAACTTAACTATATTGCCTACTTTTTATACATGTATCCCTGCTGTTTGGACTCTTTAACATCAAGTTGAGAACTTTTCAACACAACACAACTTCAAAGCTTTACTTTTGTCTGTTTTTTCCTGTTTAATAATTTAATTGTTGCCTCTCCAGAAGATTTGAATCATGTCAATTTTAGACATGGGTATTAAATAGCTGAACTGTTACTCAACCATTAATTTATAAACAGGTTACAACCAATCTGAACTAATGAGAAGAACAGGAGAAAAAAATGGGAATATTGTAAGTCAGCTGCCTTTATTAAAAATAAAACAAAGCCAGACGCTACAAACACTCTGAAAAGTACCAAGATTTTTTGTTTCTATTTGAACACGATCACATTTAAAATAATAATAAAGACAAAACACAGATCTCAAGGTAGGTTTGTTGGAGCCACTGAACCTTTCTTCAGATTAAGGAAATTCCTCTTCCTTTTTCTTTTAGGGACATCCACCCTGTTACATGATTCAGGTGCATCCCGAAACACAAACAACCTTTCCTCTGTTTCAGGGCTGCCCAGTGCACCGTAGGCAGAGGCTGCAGTGATGTACTCCTCTGCTTCCTTTACTGAGTCCATGATTCTTTCTCTTGCACTGTCACTCTGCACACATGATTTATAAATTGGCTGCTGTGCTTTGGTAAAACTGTCCTCCTTTCCTTTCTCTTTAGCCAGCAGTGAAGCAGCATCCATTGGAAGCAAAAGACCAGACCTGGGGAGCAGTTTTTCCATCAGACTTTGCCTCTTTTCTTGGAGTCTGTGAGATTTGGAGGACAAAGGAGCTTTTGTCAGTGGGACTGGAGCCTTGAAGTGCTTACCTCATGTGTGTGGTCACTGCAGCCAAGCCACAAAATCTGACAGGCACATTTAATTTCAACTAAGGATTTGTCAATAACATTTGGTGACCACTAACATACAAATTAGTCCTGGTGGTAGTGTAACACAAAGTCTTTATATGGTGACTGGAAGAAAAACAAAGAAATGTGTTGAACTCACCTTTCTTTATTCACAGCGCAGCTTGGCATATTTACCATATTTCTATGAACCATGTGTTCCCTCAGTTTGACAGGCAGAGCTCTATTCAACTCCCCAGCACACCTGGTCAAAAATAAATAAATAAATGAACAAAAAACATCAACATAATATGGATCTATAATCAGTAAAATCTCTGCAGTAGCTAATCACACACTGCAATAACTGATCAGGACAGTTTTGCTATCTCATATTTAGAGAAAAGGGATAAAATATCTCTAAGTAGGGTACGGCATGTTAAATTGATCAGATTAATTTAAAAAACCAGATAATTACAACTGCAAAGCCTTTAGGAGAATTAGTATTTTTAAGATCATCTCCAAATCATAGAATAATGTTTTTTGTTCTTTAAAATCATGCAAAGACAGGCTCTCTTTATTTTAACGACAACCACTGTACAGCTATAGGTTTGGCTGTACTTATGGCACTTTTAAAAGGGCATCAAGTACATCATCTGTCAAAATGTAAACTGTAAAATCCACACTGATCATCAATAGAGGTTTGTAATGGGTGGACAACTAGTGTCAGATCAGCCACACATAGAGAAGGTGCTACAGACAGTACTTCTGGACATTTACCAGTGGATTTTTATATAATATGCAATTAATAATCAAATTGGGAGGCATTCTACCACAAAAAATGAGGTAGATACCATAAGCATGCAATATGAAGTTAATTAGTAGTACTGGATGAGAAAAAAAGAGTGTATTGAGGTCATTATGGTAAACAATACCCCTGTGCCTTTTTTGCCCATTTTTGATGCATTTGATTAGAAATCATGAGACAAATAAACAAATTGTTAAGTCCCTGGTTCAATTCCAGGTGGGGATGCAAGCCCTTCTCTCCATGCATAGCTGCAGCAAGAAGAACGTCCCTAGTAAAACCTCTGTCAAATTACTGAAGCGGATTAATCCACTGTTGCGACCCTTTGGGGAGAATACAAGGGAGCAGCCAAAGGTACACATACTTGCTTTACATTAAATATTTTCACAAACATGACTACCTCACAGAGGCAGGTAAAAAGTTGACTGTCTGCTTCAGCTTTTTGTTGTTACTTCATTTGTCTTTCAGCACTGCCATTCAAATAGTATGAGTACTGACTCTGACATTTCATTGTGTATTAATTTAAAAAGGTGATATCAACTATTATTGCAAAGTAACAACAGCCCAGTCAGTTCAAATAGCCTAGCAAGATCTTACACAGGCTACACTTCATTTTGATGATGTAACGAGGATCTATTAAGTTTTTTCTTATTTTCTGTCATATGAATACTGTCACAATGGTGAATGCTGAAATTAAACATGGTCAGTGTATATGCAAGTAATCTATGAGCAGTTTTTTCTACGCTTTAAGGTGTCAATTTGAGCAGACATTTCTAATATGGTCATCTCTTGTATACAGGTCTAGCTCAGAGAGCATAAGCCCCACCCACCTGCTATTCAAATTTTCTGTTTAGGAGGAAAAATGGCTTCATGGGAAGATGGTGTTAAAGGGAGAGGAGCTGAAACAGCTTCTTTCAGATAGTAGATGAACTGAAGAGATAAACCTAAGGGCTGCACTAAGACCCAGTATCAACTAAAAATGAATTATTTTGAACTATGAATCATGCAAAGCTACTGTAGCAGAGTCAAAGAATAAAAATATGGAACTGGAAATGAACATAACAGGCTGTCCTATGTGCACAAATTCTCTTTAGAATACGATTGAAAACAGCTGTTAAGAACGGGTAGACTCAATTCTCCAAAAAAACCCAAAACAAAACAGAAACAAAAGAGCTAATGAAAAGGAAAAACACATGTTTTGCATATTGTTCCAAACTTTTCATTCCCTTGTCCTTTAGCCAGACAGCTCAGATCCAAAGAAACCCAATGCATGAGGCAGTATTCATCAGTAAAGTAATCCAGACTCAGCAGGGCGCAGACAGGAGTGTTCCAGTGTATCAGGTCAAGAGGGGAAATTAAATGATGAGTAAAATAAATTATCTCTCCATCTTGGCTTTGGGAAAAGAACTGTGTTCAAACAGTATTTGTTATTTAAATTTAGGACGATGCTCAGAGATGGCTGTGTTTCAACCAGATGCAGGGAAATACAGATTCTTTTTTTAAAAATCACTGACATCCCTCAGAAACTACTCTCTTAAACTTAAATTGCTGAGACTCTGCCTGTGTACTTATGGCAAAAACCATTAGCACTGTATTCAAGTTGGTCTAGTTTTTTCCTTAACAAGAGGGAGACAAGGGTCAGATTTTGTAAGATAAGAAGTAATTTTATTAAATTAAGTAATCACTTAGGAATAAGAATAAGAAGAAGAAGAAGCAGCAGCTTCGGCTGCTCCCCTGTATTGTCCCCAAGGGGTCGCCATAGCGGAATAATCCGCATTGGCAATTTGGCAGCGGTTTTATGCCGGATGCCCTTCCTCAGGCAACCCTCCATGATGAGAGGGGCTTGTGTCCCCACTTGGAATCGAACCAGGGACTTATTGCTTGTAAGACGAATGTGTAAACCACTACACTACGGGGGACATAATAATGTTAATAATAATACATTTTATTTAGAGGCCTTTCAAGGAACCCAAGGTCACCTTACAAAATACAAATGACAGATAAAACACACTGACAACATGAAACTTTTAGACTATAGAAGTATCAATAAACTGTACCTACAATAAATAAGCTATTTTAAAAAGATGCATCTTTAGATGGAATTTGAAAATGTAGAGAGTCAATATTGCAGATGTTGGGTGAAAGAGAGTTCCATAAACGAGAGGAAGAACAACTAAACGCTCTGCAACCCATAGTATAGACCATCTTTATGACTTTAGAGCATGACCCATACTAAATATTGTGAGTGATAGATATGGTATGACCTATTTAATGAATGACTTTCCTGACATATAGTAGAATTACAAAAAAATCCAAGACTATCTAAATACGACAAAAAGCCATACTACAATAGGTAGTGGGGAGCAACGTTTAGGACTGTGAGGGCTGGAATTTGCCATGTAAATCAGACTAAGCAAAGAACTGAATTAAATATGTATTTCCTATACATGTTACTTCATTATTTTCCCAAATATACATTTAACACCCTAAATCCAGTTTGTTTGGCTAGTGTGATTGATGTGTACGGTGCCTGGGAATCATTAACTGTAGTGTGCCCTGGCACACTAAAAGGTGTGGGCCCAGACATGATGTGTACGTACTGTGATTACTAACCGTGCCCAAGCACGGCACTCCAATGACTCAGTGACAGCTGCCTCCATGAAAATGACTGTTAGGTAATTAATTAATCTTTAACACTTGTGGAAAGACTGTGGGTTGCTCTCTTCCAAAAACTGTACCAGTAAAACCATAAAAGTTATTCAATTTAGTCTTATTTTTATATTTGTGGTGTTTGGCTACATTGTTTGCAAAAAGTATTCATTACACTCAACCAGGTGGACATGGTTATCTCACTTTCAACAACTGAGATATTTTACTATTGAATTAAAAAATACTAGCTTATCTTGAATTTGATGGCAGCAACATGTCTCAAAAAAGTTGAGACAAGGACAACAAAAGACTGGAAAAGTAAGTGGTGCAAAAAGAAACAGCTGAGGAAGATGTTGCAACTAAATAAGTTAATTGGCAACAGGCAAGTAATGTGGTTGGGTAAAAAAGAGCACATTAGAGAGGCAGAGTCTCTCAGAATTAAAGATCAACAGAGCTTCAGGAAACAGCGCAAAACTGAGTCTACACATTGCGGAATAATTTCAGAACAACGTTCCTCAACGTAAAATTGCAAAGACTTTGAATATTCCGTCATCTACAGTCCATAATATCACCAAAAGAGTCCAAGAAACTGGAGACATCTTTGGGTCCTTAGGTGGCACTGCATTACAAACAGGCATGTTTCTGCAATAGAAATCACTGCATGGGTTCAGGAACACTTGCAGTCTGTGAACAGAGTTGGCCGTGTCATCCCCAAATGCAGGTTAAAGCTACATCATACAAAGAAGAAGCCATATGTGAACATGATCCAGAAACACTACCGTCTTCTATGACCAAAACTCATAAAATAGACTGAGGCAAAGTGGAAAATTTTTCTGTGGTCAGACAAACTGAAATTTGAGCAAGATGCAAGTCTGCATCTCTGATGGTATGGGGGTGCATTAATGCCTTTGTTAAGGGCAACCTGTACATCTGGAAAGGCACCATCAATGCAAAGATATATACAGGTATACACAGGTTTTAGAGCAATATATGCCCCAGATGATGTCATTTTCAGGGAAGACCTTGCAGATTTCAGCAAGACAACAGCATAACTTCGTAGTAGAAGAGTCTGGGTGCTGGACTGACCCACCTGCAGTCCAGACCTTTCACCAACTGAAAACATTTGGTGCATCATGAAACCCAAAATATGACAAAGGAGATTGGGATTATATTCAACTTTCCTTCCCCCTAACAAACTATCCCAAGTGATGTTATTATGTTCAGATATTCTTTCCAATGAAATAGGAAGACTATATTCCTATCATACAGTAGGTGTATTTACTCTTATTACCCTTGAATAAAATTCACTTCTCAAAAAGTCAAACACACTTACCTAACGTGACTCAACACTGTTCAAATATGAGGTGTGAAATTCTATATTATTACAAAAATGTATGCCAACATATAAATCTGAACATGTTACTTACCCTGGGTGCTCCTGCTCTGCAGACACTGAAACAGGGTGCTGTTTGGGACAGAGGGCGTCACTGACTGAAAGGAGTTCACTTTCAGGCAGGGTTGGGAGAAGGCGACGAAGGGCCTCCAGGAGAATCTCAGCAGACACTCGACACTGCTTCACCAGCCAGGATGCAAACTCCAGATCCTATAATAAGAAGAAGTGCCGAGTAACCAAAAGTGCAGATTTTGTCTGCATTACCAGGCACTCATACAAACTTTATACAGTTTTTATTACACATATTATCCCAATGCTTTGAAATAAAAATCAGACCTGGTCACAGTGTGCATACAGTCCCCTAAGCTCCATTTGTTCCTTTAAATCTTCCATGGTTTGATTGTTGGCAGTCATTTCTTGAAACCTAAAAATCATCAGTTTCCACACTGTAAAAGTTGATGGCCTGTATCAACCCACCAAAAAATCCTCATTGCTCCCTAAATAACACTGACGTAACAGTTTACCTCTCAGCCATCAGTGTGATAACTTGCTCACGCTTGTAAAGTGCATCCTGGAGGATAGATGCCATCCTGCACTCTGCCTGCAGCTGAAACACGCCTTCTTCCTCACAGTCTTCCTCTCCTCCAGACTCCTCTTGATGTGTTCTACTTGACTTTACTCTGGGCCAAGACATTTGCTGGCTCTCCAACTCAGTCCTTTCCTTCTGAAGTTGTTGCTCTGCTTCCTCTAGGCCCTGTGGCAAGAGTCACAAATACACATGTCTCAGAAGAAACACAAAAATTAGAGTTACAGATGAAATTTTTAACAGAATGACACCTAAGTCTTAATTGTTTTGCGCTTATGAGCAGTCCTCCAATGCCGCAATGCTACAACACAGGGAGTAACCACAAGTTAGACACCACCTACCGAGCAGTGGCTCTGTATGCTGTGAGCCACGT
>VUQH01032852.1:0-21831 GCA_015106775.1 Etroplus canarensis | reverse complement strand
ATTCCTCACACTGGGCAGGAGAGTGCCGGTGAAGCTAGAGGAGACCCACAAGCCATGACTGTGCAGCTAACAGATAAGCTAAAGCTAAGAGTTAAGCTAATGCTACTGAAAGTGAGGGTGAAAGTGAGCTAAGCTAAGCTAGGCTACATCAAGCTAGCAAAAACAGGAATGCCCAGGGAGTGAACACACCTCCTACAATTTGCAGATGAATGAGCAGAATACGTGCACTACCAAAGCAAGTGAAGATATATTACCTAGATTAGAGAACGATGCAAGTTAGCAAGCTAAACAATATAGCTAGCCAAACACCACAGAACACCACTGTGTCACAACAGGAAGTGCTACCACCACAACAGGAACAGTTTTGTGTAATGGACAATGTGATATTAAGAAAGCATAGCCAGAATACTCGTTTTGTCCTTGAGCCACATGAGCAGCGTAAATTACTAGGTGGTTTGCTCCTTGAGCCAGCTTTGGTAAACTTTCCCTTTAAAGCCAGCAACAAAGTGCCTGTCATTGTACATAATGTGAGTGAACATAATGTTACCTTGTAATCAAATAGTATTGTTGCTCAAGCCTGTGCAGCCCAACATGTTTCACCACTAACACCTGATTGGGACCCCCCAAGTGAAAACAGTAAAGACAGCGACAACCTCACATTCAATCTGGACGAGTCACCCATTTCAGAGCAATGGAAAGAGAGCATTCTAAAAAAGTTGCAATCTATCTCTGAAGTTTTTGCTCTCGATGATTTGTCATATGGCCACACTACGGCTGTAAAACACAGAATAAGACTCCATGATGACACACCTTTTAAAGAATGGCCAAGACCGATACATCCAAGTGACAGAGAGGCAGTGAAACAGCACCTCAGAGAGCTGCTTGATGCAGGAATCATCCGAGAGTCTCAAAGCCCATTCTCCTATCAAATTGTGTTGGTTAGGAAAATGAACGGCTCATTCAGGCTATGCATCGATTACTGCAAGCTGAACATGAGAACCATGTGTGATGCATATGCCCTCCCAAATATCGAAGAGACATTCACAGCTCTCGGTGGAGCTAAATGGTTTTCAGTCATGGACCTGAATTCCGGGTACTATCAGGTAGAAGTAACCGAAGAAGACAAGCCTAAGACAGACTTTGTGTGTCCCCTTGGTTTCTATGAGTTTAATAGGATCCCACAGGGTGTCACTAATACCCCAAGCACTTTTCAACGACTTATGGAGAGGTGTGTAGGGGATCTCCATCTCAACGAAGTTCTTGTCTTTTTAGATGATTTAATCGTGTTCTCAGACACGTTAGAAGAGCACAAAACCAGACTAATGAAAGTGCTTACCCGACTAAGAGACTATAGGCTGAAATTGTCCCCAGAAAAGTGTTATTTCTTCAGAAACTCAGTCAAGTATCTAGATAGATAGATAGATAGATAGATAGATAGATAGATAGATAGAGAAATTACAGTGTAGCAGCAGCATTAAACACAGAGACAATAACAATACAATGAAAAACTAGCCTAGATATATTAAAACTATACAAATATACAGTACAATATAGAGAATGAATAAATAAAATATATGTCAGATAAAATGTATAATAATCAGTTAAGATGTACAATAGTGCAATAAAATGTATAATACTCAGCGCTGATCGTAAAAAAATAAACTATAAGGTGCAGTGAACAGATGTGTGTAAAAACCGTAAAGTGCTTATAGACTGACTGTTATGACCAGAGTGTCAGCTGTTTATTGTACAGTGTGATGGCATGTGGCAGGAAAGATTTCCTGTATCTGTCCTTTTGACAGTGGAGCTAAAGTCGAAGTCAGTCTGGGGCACATTGTGGATGCTCACGGAGTACACACTGATCCCGATAAAATTTTGGCTTTCAAAAGCTGGCCCCATCCATCCAACTTCAAAGAGCTAAAATGGTTTTTAGGCTTCGCTGGATACTATAGGCATTTTGTCGAATGGCACTCCAAGATAGCCAAACCTTTGAACCACCTCACTGCAGGTTACTAGTCACTAAAGAAGAGAGGCAAGACCTATAAGCGGGCGCAACCCAGACTAACCCACAGCCCCAACCAGCCCCTTGCAGACAAATGGACTCCTGAGTGTGAAACAGCATTCCAGACACTCATCAAAAAACTCACATCTGCGCCCATTCTTGCTTTCGCCAACCCGCAACTACCATATATATTGCACACTGATGCTTGCCGTGATGGGTTGGGGGCTGCGCACTATCAGGAGCAGGAAGGGAGGATTAGAGCAGTTGCCTGTGCTAGTAGAGGGCTTTCTAAAAGCGAACAAAACTATCCCACACATAAGCTTGAATTTTTAGCCCTTAAGTGGGCTGTGTGCAAGAAGTTTAGTGACTACCTTTATGGTTCCAGTTTTACTGTCCTGACCGATAATAATCCACTAACATACATTTTAACAACAGCCAAGTTAGATGCGGCAGGACACAGATGGTTAGCTGCCTTGTCTACATACCACTTCACAATCAAGTACAGAGCAGGGCAAGCAAACAAAGATGCCGATGGGTTGTCTCGGCGACCTCAAGAGCCACCTGAGGAAGATGAGACATTTGTCAAAGAGAAAGCTCAAAATGATGATATGAAAAAATGTCTCACTGACATGCACAACAAATTAGATCATGAAACATTTTATGCTCTCTGCCAATGTCATTCTGTGTCATTCCAGACAGAGCATCATGATTCAGAATCCTTCGTCATTGTTGAATCTCTTGCTATTGATCCCACATCAGAACCTCAGGCTTTTGGCCAAGATATTCTGCCATCAGTGACACATGCCGATTGGTGCACAGCCCAAAGAGCCGATCCATCGATTTCCCATGTCATATCCCTGTTGGAAGGATAATTAAAGCCCAGTCCAAGGGAAACAAATCTCGAGCCCCCTGATGTCAAACTTTTATTAAAACAATGGAAGGAGCTGGCCACCTAGGTTTTGAGCGTGCCCTACATCTAGCTCGAGCCAGGTTCTGCTGGCCACAAATGGCCAAGTCCATTGAAGAAAAGTGCAAAAAATGTCCTTGCTGTCTCAGGAGAAGGGCCCTTCCCCAAAAGGCTGCCCCATTAGAGAACATTCATGCAACTCATACAACCCTTGAACTTGTGTACATAAACTACTTGTCTATTGAGCCAGACAGTCGAGACACCAGAAATGTGTTAGTGTTGACAGACCATTTCACAAAATTTGCCGTTGTACTGCCGACTGAAGATCAGAAAGCTTAGACAATCGCTAAAGCTCTCTGGGACAACCTCATTATCCCCTATGGTTTCCCTACTTGTCTGCTAAGTGACCAAGGCAGAGATTTCGAATCTAAGATTGTTAAAGAGCTCTGCGCACTGATTGGGACAACCAAAATCCGTACCACTCCCTGTCATCCCCGGGGGAACCCAGTAGAAAGGTACAATAGGACACTCTTAGACATGTTAGGCACGCTGGAGGCGAAAGACAAGTACCATTGGAGAGACTTTGTTAGGCCGTTAACACATGCCTATAACTGCACCAAAAACGACACAATGGGGTATTCCCCATATGAGCTTATATTCGGCAGACAGCCAAGGCTGCCAATTGATTTTGTCCTGGGTATTCACCCAGGTAACTCCAGTCACAAGTCCTACTCGGACTACATCGAAAAGCTCCATCAGAACCTCCAAGAAAGTTACACACTTGCAACAGAACACTCAAAAATAATGGGGAGGAAAAACAAACTAAGGTTTGACAAAAAGATCACAGCCGCAGACCTGTTTGAAGGCGATGGAGTCCTAGTGAAAAATGTGAATATAAGATGGAAGCACAAACTGGCAAATGGTTGGGAATAAATCATTCATATTGTTGTAAAATGCATCAAAGACAATCCTGTTTATGTTGTCAAACCCGAAATTGGAGATGGTCCACACCGCACCCTACATTGGGTTTTGCTCCTTCCTTGCGTTTTCTTACCTTTCGACAACCAAACTGAATCCAAATGCCAGAATGGAAACCCAAGGAAAATGAAAACCAGGAGTAAAACAAGCAACGCTAAAGCAAATGACAATGAAGGAGGATACAGTGAGGAGGATGAGCTGAGTGACGAAGAGGAAATGTGTATTGGCACATGGGAACCACAAGTCATCACAACAGATCCTTAAACTCAAACCACAGTGACTGAAACTAAAACTGACACTCTTGCTACAGAGTCAGCAGGGTTGAGGCGCTCTGATAGAGAAAGACGCCCACCTCAGAAATTTGCATATGATGATCTGGGAGAGCCACTGACATTGGCCATTCGTTCTTTCTTCCAGACACTAGGTGTTGCATTCTCCAAATCTGTAGTTTCACTTCCATGATGTCCCAGTTGGTCAACTGTGCATGAAGGGACTCATGCCATTTGGAGGGGGAGAGTGTAACCCTGGGTTATTTTGTGGTCATTGTTATATTTTTCCTTTGAATGTAGCATTGTTCGCTAAATACTGTTTTTCCTATGAACTGTAAATGCACCATAGTGCTGCACACGCACCTCCTGTCCAGGAGTGATGAGAACTTTTTTTGGCAATCTCCTGGAGTTGAGTGAGCAAAAACAACTCCAAGGAACATGGTTTTGAGCACAGAGTTGGTTTTTCATAGGTACAAAAGTGATATAGATGAGTCAAGTGATGTGTAAAAGCCAAGGAGAGTGAACTAGTTGATGAAGAATATCCTGGTGAGTCAGTACATTTGTGTATTGAACATTTATGCTTATTTTTTACATGTTGTGCAAATGGTGTAAATGGGAGTACATTGTTAATCATAAAACCAGTCAGGATATGTTTTTGTGTGGAAAATGTTATGTTATATGCTGCTAATGAGTTGTTAGCTATGTCAGCCTGTGAAATGTTAGCTAGTGCACCATGTTTTGTAAATCAGCGCACTTCCGTGTGGTCCACTGGATGTCACTGTGAACCTGCTAGTGAGTTTAGTATATACCTGTAGCTGTCCACAGGTGATTTCATGGTGCTCTGGGTTATTTTTGACATATATGTATTGTTTATTGGCCAATAACTATTAAGATAAGAATAATATAAGACAACAAATTTGATACGATTTCCTTTTTTTTCTAGATCCAAATGTATTGCAAGAATAAATTATTTAGATGGATTATTTATTTTATTTTACAAATGGAGTAATTGCTCTGCGCGACTGTCTTTTTTTTTGTTTGTTTTTTATTGATAGAGTCTGCTTCTAAGGACTGAGCTGTGCTACCCAAGGACTGGATGCCGCCAGAGTAGTTGTTCCAGGACGCTCCATATCCCATGGCCACCTGTACCCAGTAGGGTGGTAGGACCTGAAAGGATTTGCTATTTTTATGGCTTTGTCTACATGAGATCTCAGGTTTTCCTTTGTTACTTTTCAATTTTTGGGTCAGGCCTGATACCACATACATAATTAATTCATCAAAAAATTAACAAGTTACTGAACTACAATTAAATTCCCAGCAACCAAGGACCTAGTGCATATTAAGTGCCTTTAACTGAAATGGACAGTGTAAAATATTGCACTTAAGGACACTAAAAGGGACGGTATTGAAACTCTAGAAATAGAGGTTGTAAAGGAAACATGTTATCTGTGACAAGTTCAAGGTTCAACCCATTTAATGACACTTGTTCAAATACATGTCATTAGTATTTCATAAGTAGTTGTGTGTGTGTCTATTATTGCGGTTGGAGGTTCCCTGTACTCTATGCAGAGTTGCCATTGCCAATTTCCTCATGGATCTAAGCAAATTGAGCCCTAATTGTGTAGACTTAGAGAATTCCTACTCATCAGACAAATAGATATTTGGATATGCTTGACTATTCAATTAGGAAGGGTGACACATTCATAAGTGTCAAAACGCTTTGTGTCACAGGAGCATTCTTTTTAATGAACAGCACTGTAGACTGCAAATAAAATGATTTTTGCATAGTTTCCAGCATATTTTTTATAACTGCTCAGAAATGAAATCAAGCTCCACCAACGCTGCAACTCAAAATCCTAATCCCAAGTGCAAGCCGCTAAAAACTTGGTCAAATCATCGTTCCCCTACTAGACTCACTGGCCATTTCATTAGGTGCACATTTCAACTACTGGGTTGGAGCCCCTTTTGCCTTCAGACATCCCAAAAGAGGTTGTTTGAGTCTAGCGAACTTAAGAAGAAACCAGCTTGAGAGGATTTGAGCTTTGTGATATGTTGCGGTATCTTGCTGGAAGCAGCCATCATTGGCTATAAAGGGATGGACGTAGTCAGCATTTAAATGACACTCGCCTAGTATCAAGGTGTCTAAAGTGTGCTGAGAAAATATTCCCATACCATTACACCACCACTTCTGTCTGTCTGTCTGTCTGTCTATCTCTCTCTGTCTATCTAGCGATAGAGAGATGTAGATAGCTAGATAGCTAGATAAATAAACAGATATAGATATATATGAAAATTCCTTACAACACATCTAATTTTTATGACTTTTTTTTTCACTTATTGTACTGTACAGAGATATAATCACAAAATGCAGTGAACTGAAAAAAAAACAAGTCTCAAGATGAAGTTATTTTTCTAGACAGACAGTAGTAGAAAGACTTCAAAGAGAATATTAAAGCCCCACAGTGGCTTGACCTTGAGTCAGTTGTCTAGCTGAGCATTCCATTTCGTCTTATCCGGGGTGTGTCTCTCTGACCTCAGAGGGCATGTATATGTTATGGGTGGGCTTTGAGTGGGACTATTGATGCTGACAACAATCTGACTCCCCCCACAGAGCAGCCTCCAAAGAAGGCCAACGCTGACCACCGAGGAGACCTGACTGCAAGCAGAGTGAAAGGTCTCATGGAATTAAAAGAGCCGTCACAGCCGGGGAGCAGAATAATAAATGGCCTGGCGTTTCACCATAGGTGCTGTTTCCTGATATTTTCATTGTCAGTGGGTTGCAATGGGAAACAGAATGAAAATATTTTTTGTTTGAAACAATCTTCTGGCTTCCACGTGCACTAAAATACAGTAGGTATCGGTGGGAAAACAGAAGCATGTATGACTTCCCTTTATTATTTGGAAAGAATGTGGATATGAAGTAATAAGGCTCTACAGTATGTGTTTAATCTAAAAAAGGAAATGAACATAGGAGATAGCTGTCGGAGGCTGGCATGCTTCAGCTTTAACATTCTTATGAATGTGATGTCTTGACTTGATAGAGATTTAAGAGCAGCAGTTACACTTTCTTTACCTTTTACCACTTCCTTAAAAGTTTTCTTTGAACATCAAATCAACCTTACATAATAGACCCAGAAGACATTTAAAAAAATCTAATTATTATATACTATCTAGTTTGTGCAGGGATAGTGGTGAAGATGTTATTGGAAAAGTTTAGTTATTTGATGACAAACACGTTGAAAAAGATGGGTACAGAATCCCTTGGGGCATTTTCAAAAACACTTCTCTTTCTCTTGGTTAACTGGAAAGCTTGTGAAAAGCTTTATTCTGTGTTCTCAGTTTAAAAAAATTCTCTTGCACAGGAGTTGAATTGGAATCTGTAATGTGAAGAGACTCATGGATGCCTAGGTCTGATCTGTAACTCCCTGCTCTGAGTGTGGCAGTGCACAAACAACCAGCTGATAACAGTGTTCCATCCCCAACCTCCGCCCTAAGGCCCAATCACTAAAACCCTCATAAGCGTAATTGAAGTAGGACACTATTTTTTTGTTTGTTGACAATTCCCTGATTGCGACTTTACATCATTTAAGGTTTTTATTAAACTAGCCAGAAAACCCATGAACACATGTAAATCCTATACAATTTGAATGAAGATCCAAACAAAACAGATGTGGCATAAGTAGAGTTGCTAGTAATTTCTCCCAGATACCTTACCCTAATCCATGATTGGTTTAATGTACATTTTGTAGAAAAGCAGAACAATCAAGATATTAAGTCACCAGTTTTATATGAACAATGGCCAAGTTCCTTCAGAAATTCTGCATATATGTGGACTCAAACAAAGGGTGCATATTTGTATAAAAAAATGCATCATCACAGGCATTATTTGCATAACATTTAGGCTACATTTACACTGCAGGTCTTAATGCTCAGTTTCGATGTTTTACTGAGATCTGTTTATTGTGCATGGTCGTTCACATTATAATTTACATGCGACAGCCATCAGACTCCAGTGTGAACAGTCTATGGCTCTTAAGTGACATGCATGCGCAGAAGAAGACATCACATGCAAGCATGCTGTGTTTAAGGAAGTAAATATGGATGCTACACATGTCAGCATGTGAGTAAAACCTCACTTTCCTTCCACCCACTAGCTTCATCAACAGCGTCCATTGTTTACATTTGATCTTGCCGCGTCACATCTCCGGTGCAGAACATCTGTCTCACTTCAATGAGAAAGTCCAGAAAAAGCGGGATGAAATGTGATGTGACTGTTCAGACTGAGGTTGCTTTAAAAACACTGGATACATATGTGATTTGGGACCACATATGAAAGTGGCCTGCATGCGATTTGAAAAAGTCAGATTTTTGCTGTTCAGACTGTCATAAAAAATCAGATAAGGGTCACAGGTGGGTAAAAAAGTTGGATTTGGGCCACTTTGCCTGCAGTGTGAACACAGCCTTGGAAGAAGAAGAAGACATACTTTATTAATCCCTATATAGGGAAATTACAATTCACACAAGCACACTCTTATGTTGTTACACACCTACGTGCAGGAGGTCAGTGAACATGCAGTGAAGAGGTGAGTAAATGAACACAGGCTGCCTATTACAGGCGCCAGGGCGATCAATGTGGGGGTTCGGTGCCTTGCTTGGGGGCACCTCTGTGGTGCCTGGGGGTGTAGCTCTCCAACCTCCAATCCAATAAGTCCAGAACGGGATCTTGAATAGGTGGGTCTTGGGGTGGCCTCCAGGACCAGGTCCAGGTGGGTCTTGAGCTGACGGCCCTCAGGAACCCTCTGGTTTCAAATCACATGTGCCAACAGACTGAGCCACTGCCGCCCCCAACACTGAGGCTGAGGCAGCCCTGAATCCTCACTCACTGTGCTGCAACGTCTGTGACATGTTGAGATTCTGGGGGAGGGTATTAGTCCGACAGGGCTAGTACTGATCCACCTCTCCATTGAAAGGGTCCGGTCTCCTGGTCTGATGGGTATTGCCCTAACAGATTTCCTAGAGTACTTTTAAGCTGGCTATAAGGGACTCGCTCAGCCTCTCTAACTGCTCTGAATCCTAACGTCGACCCTGCTACCCCCAACCTCCTGCCCTACCTGATAGCCAATTCAGCCAGGCGGGAGATCGAGCACGTTGGTTATAGCTCCCTTGTGAACCTCTGGCACTTGGTCAGTTGGCTGAGAAAAGGTTTTAAATGTGAGGATAATTCACCCTAAGGGGCTGTTTTTGTAGGTGGACTCAAAACTAGACTAACCTTTCAGAACCTTTTAGATGTAACTTGCACACAGAACTTAGCATTTACATGGCTGAGAAGATCTAGTGAATAGTCAGATTCAATACTTTAAGTGCAGGAATATAGATTTATTAAGCAATATAGCAAGGGCCAAGCAACAGCATTAAATCATTTTATATAACCCAAATCAACTTAAATCAACTTAGGCCCATCACTCCTCAGGACAGATTAAAGGCTAATTTATACTCACTGCTATCACTGGTACAGTGGTGCATGCTACAGTGACATCAGAACTGTTGGCTCATGCTGGGATTTGGTGTCATTATGGCTGGTCGCACACCTCTCAATTTCTGGCATGTGTTACATGTAGGGTGACCAGATCCCAACAAACTAAATAAGGGGCTGACACTGCACCTGTATGATACAATGTGGGATGCTAGCAATGCTTCAGTGTAGTCTAAAATTTCCATATCCGGGTTTAAAATACAAATCGAATAAACTGAAGGTTACCAAAATGCAACTTTTCCAAGTTTCTCACTAAGTAAATAAAATAAAGCTAAAGAAAAGCTTAAATTTGTTCTTATAGTCTCTTGCAGCAGCCTTTGTATATGCCTGTATTCTGTTTTATTTTACTTGTATTTCAGCTGCTGTTCTGTCTGGTAACCATCTTTGGGTTTCAGTAGGGATGTACAGTATCCATAGATTTGAATGTCTTTTTAAGCCATATCTGATCATTTTAGAAATTTTTGCAACCATATCGTAGGCCATATTTTTCCTTATTAGAAACTGAAAACCATCGAAAACTATTTTTCAGTACATAATGTTGCTTCATTTTCTTGATTGTCATTTCTATCATATTCACCAAATCTGCAAAGCTTGAGATTTTATGGTGACTTGTAACTTTTCTTGATGAGCATAGCATTAGACAGAGTAAAATAAAGTGCCTTCCATGCATTCTTCAAAACTTAAATTATACAGAGAAGGTTAAAAAAGATTAGATTTTTGCATAGATAGATAGATAGATAGATAGACCTATTTTGACTTCTTTTACTCCTATACCAGTGCTGCTGCAAATGTTTTTCTGAGTGGTGGTATCTATCATTATGGGGAAAAATGCAGTGAGCCTGGCACGCCCTTAAGCACCAGTATAAATGGTGACTGGGCTATGGTGACCATAAACCAGGCATTAAGCTGCTCACTAGTGACTATATCCATCTTTTAGACACAGTTGATGCTTTCCCCTCATTTTAGCCAGCTCAGAAACAATGGCTAGACAACTAAGTGCTCATTAAGAACAGTACTAAATCAGTAGAAAAAAATTGAACAAAAAGGTTAGATTCGGGGCCATTTCTGTAGTCTGCTGCATCAGCTGAGAACCCCTGGGGAGCCAGGAGGCCTTGTCTTTGCCTTGTTTACATGGAAAGTAAACATTCAATTATTGAATTTCATAAATACTGCAAAAGCATGCATTTGACTGAATTCCATTCAAGTGAAAAGGAACAGATGATAATCTGCCTTCAGTTTGAATTGAGATAGGAGCTTTACACTGAGCATAATTAATTTGCAGGAGTGATGCAAGAAGCCTCTTTTCTCACTAGCAAAATAATGGGTCCTAGGCTTTCTGCCAGACCCTGATGGTGTAGCACATGTTGGATGTGATGGGTCTTTGCCAGTTTCTCTAAAATGATATTGCCTTCTTATAGAGCATTTACTGGAATGCTTTCTTAAGGGGGGCTCTGCAATCTAACAATAAATATGTGTCAGACACTGAGTATCATCTTGAAGGGTGTCTTAAGGAGCTTTCTCTTCAACAAGAAAAAGAACTATACTTCTCTCTCACACACACATTTTGCTCTTCTCTTCCTTACAGTTTGGGGTCTGCAGAGGTCCTGCACTGACTTTTAATTCAGCAACTATTTCCCAAGTGTCAAAAAAAGCCAGCCAACATAAAGTTTCACATATACTTCACTAGCTAACTGATTATCCCTTACCCTACTTTAAATGTATACCCAAATATAATTAAAATGTAAGTTTCTCTAGACATAATTGCCAACATTTATCAAGCAAAGCGGTTCATCCTGAGGGATATAAGATGACAAAAGCTGTTTGCTAAATGCATTCTTTCATCACTAGCCTTTTCAAGTCACAGCCACAGCTGTGGAGAGCACTGAGCCTTTAGGGGAAATGTATAAATAAACACAGCCATCACTCTCTAACATAAGTAGGAAATAATAAGTCATCATGTATAATGATAGATGTCATACTCACCAGGCAGTTAGAGCTGTCACATGGTCACCATAAGTGCACCAATTCCTCTCTACCTAGCAACAATTATAGCCACACTGGCTTTTAGGTGAAGTAATGTAAAAGCTAGTGTAGGTTTGCAAATTCTGGAACAAGATGGTAACCCCGAAAGATTCACATTTTCTAAAAAAAAACCCCAAAAAAACCCCATTGAAGTGTATGTCACCAAGCTGCAGCAATATTTAGAAATAAAACTTTTTTTAACATGAACTAAAAGTGACATTTGCAACATTTTTGCACAGAACCTAATAGGCAACAACAGTGTTCATGCATGAAGATGCTGGAGGTGGGGGGTTGGTAAGAGTCTAACATCGGATAATCTGGCCATGGTTTATCGTGTTTATCTATGAAGGAAATCAGATCTGGTGGTAATGAAGATTAGATTTGACCTAGCTCCTAACTTGTCATTTTTTAATTTAACACAATTCAAGTTATTAAAGTACTTCATATGTGTTCATTTTAGAGTAAGGGTGCTTACTCTATAATGTTTTTTTAACCTTGCTTTAACATTCAAGTATCATAAGTGTGTGTGTGTGTTTGCATTTATGCAACCCTCTTCAAGAAGGCTAATGAAAGCATTATCATTATCTCAGGTTGCACAGTAATTAAGACGTTTAGATCTATTGCTTCGTTCAGCATATTAGCGCAAAGGAAATGGCCAGAGGAGAGAACTTTGATGGTTTATCTGAGAGGTTAGTTAAAATCCGACTGACTTGCTGTTTTTGCACAAAACAGAAAGTGCTTCAATGATAACCCTAATGAGCATATAGTTAGTGATCAAGCTACTTATCCAACATCTTTTTCCTGACTACAATTTCACAGTACATCTTCTCATGAGGCTGCTTCATTTATTTTCCTGTTTTGCAGTTTTTGCGTTGCAGAGTCACCTTGCTGAACAAGTGACAGGGCTACAACATCAAACACAAAATGATATCCACATCCTCTTATAGAACCTTAGTAAACTAACACACAATATATTTGCATTCTTATGTATTGCTCGGAAAGGTAATATTTGGTTGTATATGCGCAATGTGGACAAAAGTATTGGACCACAACAAGCCACACACGCATCTATAATTTCTGCATTTGACGGTTTTAATTGTTCTCAATACTCTGTTTCACTCTTGCATATCACATATGATATGAATAAAAGTGTCAGCCACTTACACATTACACCTAAAGGAGCTTTTGTGACATTAATACAGAACTTCATAGGTATTAATATAGAGTTGGTGCCCCTTTGCAGTTGCCACTCATAGAGGAACACTTTCTACAAGATTCTGGAGTGACTGTGGGAGTTTTTTTCCCATTCATCTAGGACAACATGAAGAATGAGGTCAAGGCCTGGCTCACAGGCCTGGCTCACTGGCCTTGACCTCATTCTTCATTCGACTTCATCTCAAAGGTGTTTGATGTAGTTGAGTTCAGGGCTCTGTGTGTGCAGTGTGCAGGCCACTCAAATTCTTCCACACCAAACTCATCTAATCATGTCTTTATTGACTGTTCCCACACAGTTAGAAGCCTATAATTGTCCAAAATGACTTGATAAGCTGAAACATTAAGATTTCCCTGAAACTAAAGGGCCCAGGCCAATCCAAAAAAAACAACTCCATAGCATTATCCCTCCTCCACCGAACTTTATAAGTGGCACAGAGCAGTCAGGCAGTTAACACTCTCCTGGCGTGCATCATCTATCAGATTCAGATAAAGAAGTGTGAGTCATTTCACAAAACATATTTCCACTGCTCTAGAGTCCAGTGACAGTGTGCTTTACAACACTCCAGCTGATGTTTGGTGATGTAAGGTTTACATGCAGCTGCTCGGCCATGGAAATCTATGCTATGAAGCTCCCAGCACACTGTACAGATGTTAATGCCAGAGGAGGATTGCAGTTATTTTTATGTTTTTATGTACTATGCGCCTCAGAACTCACTCTGTACCTTTACATGGTCTGCCACTTCATAGCTGAGCTGTTGTGGTTCCTAAATGCTTCCGCTTTGCAGTAATACTGCTTACAGTTAATTGTGGAATATCTAAGAAGGAAGAAATTTCAAGAACTGGCCTATTGCAACAGTCACATCTTGTCACAGTACCACGCTGAAGTTCATTGAGCTGAGAAAGGCTGACTGCATGGCTTGATTGATGCTTGATGGGGTGATATTTGCTTGATTTTATTATATCTGTGCAATGGAATTGAATTAAACTCCTGAATTCAATGGTTCAGGCCCAATACTTTTGTCCACATATAGTGCATAATCATTTAAAAGTATAAAGTATTCAGAAGTGCATCTTATTTTCACTGCAGAGCATCCTTTAGTCTTCCAGGCAGATTTACAAGATAAAGAGACATTTGGAAAAACACACACCTAAAAAGGCAAAAGCACAGATGCAGTCGTCCATCAGGACATACAAGACACAGCATGTCCCAGCCAGCAGGCTGTCACTTTCATTAAATGCTGGTTTTGTTTAGCTGATGCCTCATGCGTGCATGATAAATTGATTTTTAAAATAAAAATCACAGTGATGCTCACTCTGGTTACCTCAGGGAGGCTTCTGTCATGCTGATTACAGTTGTTTGTCTCTATGATATTGACATACCACCATCAAAAACTGTGAGGGCAGGGTTAATCCTGTATTTGCACTTTAAAAATTAAACACACGAGCTGATGATTTATATTTTATATTCCTGAGCTTGATTCATAATATATTGTATTGTGTGTTCCTGGTACAGAATACAAAGGTCATATATCCTTCTTTGTTAAACAAGGTGTTATGTGCTACAGGGGAAATTCAGCATGTGTTTATGTGGAGGACTTAGAAGAGACAAAGGTAAAAGACAAAGATGAATAGGTATAATTTACAAAACCATGATAATACCCGGTGTCCTCCATCACTTCCTCTGAATAAAATAGCTCTCCATTATCAACGGACTCCCAGCTAATGGTAGAAACTGCTCCATGTGATTGGACACAGGAGAGTGGCACTGCATTAGCATAACATCAGTGTCAAGCTTACAACCCTGGATTGAGCTAATCGGAGTTCTTGCTGTAACATTAGTGTGATACTCACAATCCAAAATATACAAGTATCTGGTAATATCACCAATCAACCATGTGTACATTACATACGCCCTGGTCTTCCTCTAATGGAGTTAAAGAACATATGAAAATAAACTGCCCACAAGGATAAATGATATAAAAACAATGACTGCAGAAGGTGATGAACTGTGAGCGTGCCCCTTCTTCCTGCCATTTTCAGTGGGATGATGGAAATCTGTCTTTGTAGTAGAGCATTTTCTGAGCTTTAGCAATATATTTTGTATGCACATTGGTACTGCAGGTAATATGGCATATTTGCAGTTTGTTCTATCTATCTATCTATCTATCTATCTATCTATCTATCTATCTATCTATCTATCTATCTATCTATCTATCTGTTTCTTAATAGAATTTTATATATATTTTTCATTTTATCAAACACAAATGTGTCTGTTTACCAAGCTTTGCCTAGCTCTACCAACCTTCACCATCAAAAAAGCTATTTTTTTAGACAATTTTTGACTAATAATATCTGTATGGAGTCACAAAATTATAGTTCAGTCTTAATTTCAAGTTGAAAAGCAGCTGAATATAAAACAGACTATCAACACTACAAACAGGTTTAAATAACTACGTATGGAACTAGTATGAAATGGAGGAAAATACATTATTAGCAAGAATAGGCCTACTTTGAAACAGAGTAACTATAAAACAATGCTGGCTGCTTTGACTCTAACATGTGTTTGTCCAGATAACTCAAATTACAAGTACCCTGTTTTGGTGATAAATAAACCTTAAAGTGTTTTTTTAATAAAAGACCTGTTTCAATTTTATTTTTCATTTGATGTCTTCCCACCGACCAAGCATACTGGTAAGCCAGCATACTGAGAACAAATTAAACTGTCAACACACTCATAAATTCTCCAATCTCATGTGCAGTTACTTTTTTTTTTGGATCTGGAATCAACAGCTAGCCATAAACTAATCATTTATTTACACTATATGGGTACAAGTATTGGATCAACTAGTACATATTAAAGCTACAGGAGCTTTTATGGCATCCCATTCTAAATCTACAGGAATTAACCCTACTACTGCCAGCTATACGACCAGCTAGACGACCAGCAGTGAATGAAAACACTGGAAGTGATCAATATATAGACGACCAGCAGTACACGAAACTTATCAGGGACATCAATATATTGAGGTCCTGCAGTACTAGGTTTAATATGAAATTGGTCCCCATCTTGCAGCTATAACATATTCCAATCTTCTAGGAAGGCTTTCTGCAAGATTTTGGGGTGTGTCTGTATAAATGTTTTCCCAGTCATTCATTAGTGCAATTGTGAGGTTAGACACTGGTGTTGGATGAGGGGGCCTGGCTCACAAATTCTGTTCTAGTTCATCCTATAAGTATTCAGTGGGTTAAGGTCAGGGCTCTGTTTTGTTCAGTTAAGCTCTTTCAAACCAAACTTATCTAACCAGGCCTTTATGGACCTTTCTTTGTGCACTAGGGCAGTCATGCTGGAAAGGAAATGGGACTTTCCCAAAATGTTCTCAAACATTTGGAAGCGTAGAATTGTTGAAGCATTAAGATTTCCCTTCATTGAAACTATGGGGCCCAGGCCAGCTGCAGAAAACAACCCATAGCATTATCCCTCCTCCAACAAACTTTACATTTGGCACAATGCAGTATGGCGGGTAATTTTCTTGTGACATTCGCCAAACCCAGATTCATCCATCAGACCGCCAGCGAAGCATGATTTATCACACTGCAGAAGACATTTCCACTGCTCAAGAGTTCAGTGGTGGTGTAATTTACACCACTCCATTTGACACTTGGCATTGTACATGGTGATGTAAGGTTTGCATGAAACTGCTTGGCCATGGAAAGCCATGCCATGAAGTTCCCAGCACAGTTTTATGGCTGATGGTAATGTCAGAAATGGTTTGGAAATCTGCAGTTTTTGAGCCAGCAGAGCACTGGCAACTTTACGCACGATCAGCCCTGTTCTTTAACTTTCCGTGGTCTGCCACCTCGTGGCTAAGTTGCTGTGGTTCCTAAATGCTTTGGCATTGCAATAGTACCACTTACAGTTGATCGCGCAATATCAAGTTGGGAAGAAATTTCATGAAGTGACTTGCTACAAAGGTGGCATAATTACAGTGTCACATTAGAATGCAGTGAGCTCATTAGAATGACACATTCCTTCACAAACGTTTGTCAGGGTTCAACAAAATTAGGAGCATAAAGCATAAGCTATAATAGACAAATGAAAAAAAATGGTGCATAACCTACTTACAGAAATGATGATTAAAAAATTAAATCCTGCAATATAACCATTGTTTATTTCAATATTCAATAAGCAGGAAATGGGAAAAGAGGAGCTATATGAGGTCCCAATGTTGCACGTTCAAGACCCCTGATCTAGCTCATCAAAGCTTTGGAGTTACATGGTTTTAAAAGACTGCAACAAAAATTGTGAGGGAAAACCATTAAACAAAACAAATGGAATAACTGTAAACTTTATCTGAGCTTTTAGCATATACTAATACTACCACTAGATTACCATCTATGTATGCCATATGAGAAAGTACATTCCACTCACAACTGCTTCATTGCCATTTGTGATTAACACTTTCTCCTCTTGCCTTGACTTTTTAAAGTATAAGTTCAGTAAATAAGCAGCACTTTCACACATTTAATATCAGCAATTTTGCTTGTTTAACATATGAATACATATTCCTTTGGGTTAGAAAGAGCTGGAAGAATGTGAGGGTCTGCATGCATTTGGGCGTTGAATTACATGGTTGAAAACGTTAAAAAAACAAAACTACTTTTTCTGTTTCCTCTTTGGATGACATTCTCTGTGTTCAGTTTGCCAGTATTTTTGTGAGCCCTGTCTTTACAGTTATGCAGCATCATACCAGTGTAAGACTGGGAAGCAACAAACAAAAGGCTGTGCACTTAATGTCAAAGTGCACAGCCTTTTGTTGTCACCAAATGTGCTGTAAAAACACATTAATTTAGTTTGCAGTTTGCAGTTATTTAGTGACATGATAAATGCATTGGAGTCTGAACAGTTTTTTTTTTAATGTAAATCATATTCTATCACTAGCAGGGATATGAGATCCATTCAGTTAATTTCTACTGATATCAAATAACCAAATTACTAATTAACAAAGCAAGAATTCAATCATTGCTCATCAACTCTGCTTGTAAGAAACAAACACATTTAGCTATGACCAAAATGGTCAACCCAATGTTTCAGAATGGGACTTTACAAATGGAGGGGTGATGTCATGGTGGCTATGCCAATGTTTTATATACAGACTATGCCCCCCATTGTAGCCAACACAAAATACAGTTAGGTTTATACATTTTGTGAAAATGACAGGTTTTTTTGTAATCTTGCCTCCGTGCACAATCACAGTGGATTTTGAATCAGACAGTCAAAATGTGATCAAAGTGCAGGCTTTCAGCTTTGATTCAAGGCTATGTTAACACTGCAGGTCAATTCCACTTTTTTGATGTAATCTGAATTTTTTGCGTGGTTGTTCACATTATAATTTAAGTGCTAACGCCATCAGACTCCAGCGTGAACACGCTGTGTGTACAGAAGTAATAAGGATGCTACACATGTCAGAGTGTGAATAAAACCTCACTTTCTTTCTGGTGACTAGCTCCATCATCACTGTCTGTCATGCTTGTTTTGTCCATTGTTTATATTTGATCTCGCCGCTCTCACCTCTTCCGGTGCAGAATTATGACACCTGTCTCACTTCAATGATATGACCATTCAGACTGAGGTCACTTTGAAAATCACTGGCTATGTATCTCATTTAGGACCACATATGAAAGAGGCCTGAATCCGATTGGAAATAATCTGATTTTTGCTGTTCAGACTGTCATAAAAAAATATCTTCCTATAATTCTGGTACAAGACAATCTTGGTTTCATCTGTTCATAGAATTTTACCCAGAACTAGGCAGACTCATTTGAAGCCAAACCAAGTCAAGTCAAGTGTTTCTATTTCATCATTTCAAGCATGTACAGGTCACGTGTAAAATAAAACTGTGTAAGAATGCACCAGATTGTTGTTTCAGCCACTCCTAAAGTTTCTGATATCTTTTTAATGAGTTTCAAGTTGGGCGCTAAAATCAGCCCCTGAAGTTTAATCTTTTAACTTTTTATGAAATAACAAGGGAACAGGTCTCACCTAGTCGTAAAACTGCTTGTCAGTCAATTTCCTCAATTTGGAGCCTCTGAAAATAAGAGATTATGAACAAAATGGCAATCTTGCCTCTGTAATGTAATGGATTATGTATTTCCTTGCCACGTAAAGGATCTCAGGTTACTTGTTGGTGACGGAAGCCTCTTCCACAATGGAAGGGTTGCGTCAGAAATGGTATCTAGTGCCAAACAACCTATGTAGATTCAGCTGCTGTGGCGACCCCTTGAGGAAACACAAGGGAGCAGCCAAGGCTACTTAATTATTTACTTGCAGTTACCTTATACTCTAGCGAAGCCAAGATGACATGCACCTTCAAGTCAAAACATGTGATAACTGCTAAAAATCTTTGCAGGAAATAATACCTTTTTTTAAAATTAAAATAAGTTTGTTAAACAAAATTTATCTGGTTATAGTACCCATATGGCCAAAAAGATTGACTCCTAGTTAAAGTATTATAATAATTTGCCCGGGAAATCATACTCTTCAGATTCTTGCGCATCTTTATGCCTGAATGTCATGCTAGCAGCCACACAGACACCTGTTTAAAAGCAGACAGCTGGTGCAAAGAATACCAGATAATAGTCATGATATTTACAGGCAGCCAAACATTCTGGGGCAGTGCACTGAGCAGCAAAATGGCATTCACAGCCACTTAGATGACTAAAAGAATCAAGAATCTTGTTTGACTGCTACTGTACAGCAACTTTGCCTTCTGGCTGGGAACGCTTATTGCTTAGCATTCTTTAAGCTGTCTAGAAGCTACTGTGTCTAGTAATGTTTGGCTGCTTTCAAAGCTCAGTGTCATTGTAGTACTCTCAGTAGTAGTCTCACCATATTGTTTTGCTTCTTGGCAGGCAACTTAAATTAGCTACAGAATTTCTTGCAGTCTGCCTTGCAGCTATATATTAGGGCTATCATTTACTCCACAGTAAATTGTGAATTTGCCACCTAGTAGAGTGACATGTGATATTTCACTGTGGACATTTTCATTGCCTGGAATACAAAACAACGTGACTGCATGTCCATTAGCCTATTGTACTATTCATTGTGCATCTGTATCAAAATTATCTCACACATTCACTGGGTCAGCTTTCAACTGACAGCATCTTTAGCTTAGCATAGAATACAGACTGGAGACACCAGGTGGTTGGTAGGGGTCTTTTTGTTGTTGTTATTGGTTTTGCTTTTAGTCCTATGTCTGTTAGAGTTTAGACTCAAACACCCCTAAATTTCATCTTTGCAACTCTAACAGTAGAAATAATAAGTATCTTATTATTTTCTGACACTGTCTTCTACTATTATAATAATATTATTATTATTATATATTACTAAAGAACTGGTTGTGGCTATGAGAAGGACCAAAACGCCATTGACCCTTGTTTCTATCCATGGGATCCAGTGCCAGTGCCAGTGGTAGCCAGTGCTGTAGTATGCTGGGGCAGCAGACTGAGAGTAGTGGGCACCAACAGAGTCAACAAACTGATCCACATGGCCAGTAATGTCGTGGATGTGGAGCTTGGCTCTCTGACTGTGGTGCCAGAAAGAAGGATACTGTCCAGGTTAAAGACAGTACTGGACAATCCTTCACACCTTCTCCATGATGTGCTGGACAGACTCAGGAGAAAGCTCATCACTAGACTCATCCCACAACGATGCACCAGAGAACACCACAGGAGATCATTCCTACTCATAGACATCAAATTTTACAACTTTGCTATGACACCTGGACTATTTTCAGTTGCTGCATCTTTTATATATATTGTACATAGTATTGTCTACCTTTAGAGCATTTCACAGAACTAATATTCTAGATATGGCTTGAACAGGATAGCTGCCTCTACATTGAAGCAACGGACTAAAGAGGGGGAAAGGAGAGTAAAAAGGATGAAAAAGCAAATCTCTTACAAGTTTGCTTCTTGCACATGTTTATAGACAGGCAGCCTGTTTTGCCAATGTCTTCATTGAGTAACACCCCTTTAATTGCTTGATAATTTGTTGAACTGCCCCCACATGGTTAAGGGATTGAAACACTGTTGTGCACATTTCTCCTCATATCTGCTTTGCTACAAATAATCTTTAACTTTGGAAAATTCTGGCTATTATTGAGTCTTGCCTCAGGTTTCAATAACTCCTTAAAGGGTCCACGCTCAAACAGGTATACTATATTACAATAAACTAGGTTGCTTTTGAAAGTAACATTGTAATGTCTACCTAACTGAAGAGGTGAAAAACACTTAATACATTTGCAAACAGCATATTCCTTTATTCATTTTCTCATCTTGTCTCGTTGTCTACCGCTTTTCCAGGGGTCCGGGTCGCGGGGGCAGCAGTTCGAGCAGAGAAGCCCAGACTTTCCTCTCCCCAGCTACCTCCTCCAACTCTTCAGGGGGGACACCCAGGCGCTCCCAGGCCAGCTGGGAGACATAGTCTCTCCAGCATGTCCTGGGTCTTCCCCGGGGTCTCCTCCCAGCGGGACGTGCCCGAAACACCTCCAGTGAGAGGCGTCCAAGGGGCATCCTGATCAGATGCCCGAACCACCTCAACTGGCTCCTTTCGATGTGGAGGAGCAGTGGCTCTACTCTGAGCCCCTCCCGGATGACTGAGTTCCTCACCCTGTCTCTAAGAGTGAGCCCAGCAACCCTGTGGAGAAAGCTCATTTTGGCCGCTTGCATTCGCGATCTCATTCTTTCGGTCATTACCCAAAGTTCATGACCATAGATGAGGGTAGGAACGTAGATAGACCGGTAAATTGAAAGCTTTGCCTTGGAGCTCAGCTCCCTCTTCACCACGACAGATCGGTACAATGTCCGCATCACTGCAGACGCTGCCCCAATCCGTCTGTCAATCTCC
>VUQH01032850.1:0-29267 GCA_015106775.1 Etroplus canarensis | reverse complement strand
AAATTGAAGCCTTTTTTTCCCGGTTAGCCTCACTGATTAGTGGTTTTCTTAAGGCTACACAGCTGTTCAGTCCCAATCCCTTGAGTTCCCTTCGCATTGTGCGTGTGGAAATGCTCTTACTTTCACTATTAAACATAGCCCTGAGTTCTGCTGTTGTTTTTCTTCGATTTGATTTCACCAAACGTTTAAGTGATCGCCGATCACGATCATTCAGGATTTTTTTCCGGCCACATTTCTTCCTCGAAGACGATGGGTCCCCACTATCCTTCCAGTTTTTAATAATGCGTTGGACAGTTCTTAACCCAATTTTAGTAGTTTCTGCAATCTCCTTAGATGTTTTCTCTGCTTGATGCATGCCAATGATTTGACCCTTCTCAAACAGACTAACATCTTTTCCACGACCACGGGATGTGTCTTTCGACATGGTTGTTTAAGAAATGAGAAGCAACTCATTGCACCAGTTGGGATTAAATAACTTGTTGCCAGCTGAAAGTCGGCCATGCAATAATTATCCAATAGGAGGCTCGTACCTATTTGCTTAGTTAAATCCAGGTGGCGACTTTGTGTATGTATGTGTATGTATATATATATATATATAAAATATATGCCACTTATTTTATTTTATTTTGTACGGAGTTATGTTCCTCATTTCATTCTAATTTAATATTTTTTAATCACCTGGGAATTCATTCATTTTTTTCCTGTTTGAGAGTTGACACTAATTAAATGCTGGACAAAGACAGTGGCAGCTGCCCTAATTCTTCATGACATAGATTCAACAAGGTGCTGGAAATATTCCTCAGAGATTTCGGTCTGTATTAACGTGACAACATCACACAGTCGCTGCTGATTTGTCTGCTGTGCATCCATGAATGAATCTCCCAAAGGTGCTCTGTTGGATTGAGATCTGGTGACTGCGGTGGCCATTTGAGTACAGTGAGCTCACTGTCATGTTCAAGAATCCAGTTTGAGATGATTTGAGCTTTGTGACATGGGGTAGCAATACTTGAGTAGACTCTGGTGTCTAAAACGATGCTCTCTTGGTACTAAGGGGTCCAAAGCATGTCAAGAAAATATCCTCCACACTATTACACCAACACGTGTCTAAAGCATTGATAAAAGACAGGAGGCATCCATGTTTTCATGTTGTTCAGGCCAAAATCTGACCCTACCATCCGAATAACACAGCAGAGATCAAGACTCATCAGAGTAGACTTATTTCCAGTCTTGTGTAAATCCCGTGCACATTCTGTCCTCAGTTTCCTATCATCAGGGACCTGATGTGGTCTTCTGCTACTGTAGCCCATCTGCTTCAAAGTTCCATGTGTTGTGCATTCAGAGATGCTCTTCTGCATTCCTTGGTTGTAATAAGCAGTTACTTGAATTACTGTTGCCTACCTATCAGCTCAAAGCGTCTGATCTCAGGCATTAATGAGGCACTTTTGCCCAGAGAACTGCTGCACATTGGATATTTTCTCTTTTTCAGACCATTCTGTGGAAACACCAGAGATGCTTGTGTGGGAAAGTCCCAGTAGATCACCAGTTTCTGAAACACTCAGAGCAGCCCGTCTGGCACCAACAACCACGCTGCGTTCACAGTCACTGAAATCACCTATGTCTGCTTGCCTAAATGCATTGAATTGCTGCCATGTGATTGGCTGACTAGATAATTGCATGAAAGAGCTGCGGAACAGGTGTACATAATGAATTGGCCAGTCAGAGTATGTACTGTATATATTGGCAGTTGACTGGGGCCTGGTGTTCTGGGGGTAGCACAGCTAGCCCGTTAATTAAAAGTATGGGGTTTTTTTTCAATCCTGCCTTCTTCCTGTCCACATGTCAAAATGCCCTTGGGCAACTGCACATCAACCCTGAATATATCCGAGGGTGTGTTTGTGTGTGTGTATGTGAATGGGTGAATATGTCTTGTAGTGTAAAAGCACTTTGAGTGGTCAATAAAGCTAGCAAAGTGCTTTATTAATACCAGTCCATTTACCATCTACCATTTAAAATGTGTTTTCATGGTGCATTACTTTGTTTCTGACTCTGTGTGTGTGTGTGTGTGTGTGTGTGTGCGTGTGTGTGTGTGTGTTGAGGGGCTTTCTTGGTCAGTCCCTGTTTGACCTTATGATTTGAAATTGTTGCTGCAATGATTGGTTCTTGATTACTGGCTGATTTTTGGAGTTAGATTTGTTCTTTTCCTTTTCTTGCGTACATTTTCACTCGTGTGCATCCATACACTGTCTACACCACTGATCTAGCCTTTCCACATTTCTTTACAGTTCATTTAATTCATGTAGTTTGTGCTGGGCTTCTTATGATGTGCTGGGCATTTCTTCTCCACCCACCTCTTTTTACTCCCCATGCATTTATTTGCTGCTGCTGCATGTCATTAAATGTTGTCTTGTCTCTCGCATGGTCTGTGTCTCTCTTTGCTCTCCATTCTCTCTTCTCTCTCCCCTCACCCCCAACTGGTTGAGGCAGATGGCTGCCTCTCCCTGAGCCTGGTTCTCTTGGAAGTCTCTTCCTGTTAAATGGGAGTTCTCCCTTCCTACAGTTGCCAAGTGCTGCAAATGGGGGACGGTCTGATTGTTGAGGTTTTCTCTCCAATACTGTAGGGTCTTTACCTTACAGTGTGAAGCGCCTTGAGGAGACTTTTGTTGTTAATTGGCGCTAAATTAATCAAATTGAATGGAATGGTTTAGTTCATATATACATAAATTAACGAATGTATAGATAAATTAAATTCAGGTTGTTTGAACTCATCATTATCTGTGTACCTAATTTTTTTGAACTGATTCATCACGATAGCTTTGGTAGTTTGTAGCCTGTACTGGATTTCTATGTCTTGTGTAACAGTGTCGTAATCCCAGCCAAATAAAACCAAAACCCTGGTGTCAAAATCTGGAGTCATAGTTCACATTGCAGCGATGAGATCATAGCTGAGTTTGACTGGCCGTAGTCCTCGGCTGACCCCCTCTCCGTGCCCCCAGCTGATTCTGAAGTTGTGCTGGGAGTCCTCCAGTGCCAGTTTTACAACTTGTCCATACATGAGTAGGCTTAAGCAAGGCGCGCGCGCGTGTGTGTGTGTGTGTGTTCGTTCCGTTTAGACTGTAGTTTTTTTTTATTCTGTCAGCTCAGGCAAGTGTCCGTCTCTGATTTTTGGCCATCTGCCCACAATCATGTTGTGTCTTTGTGAGTTTGTCTTTGTAAACATGAGCGCGTGTGCGTGTTTGTACATGTTATATTACGCTTGCATGCTGCCGTTTGTGCGTGGGTGTATATTTGTTCATGCACACAAGTGCAGTTTGGCAGAGTAGTTCTCTGTCCTCAGATGCCTCTGATTTGTCAAGCTGGTAGCTGCTGCGGTCTGTCTCGCCAAATTTTGTCCTCATACTGAGGTCAGGCAACCCCTCAGCAGCAGCAGCAGCAGCTCTTACGTAAGGTCGAATTTAGTTCACAATCAACAAAGGGTCCTACTTTTGCCACAAGAATTAAGTCTCACGTTGAGGTAGTCTCTCTTACTGGTCAAGGTCACCTCCTTAGTTCATACTGTGCCAACATGTCTCACTCACAGAGGGCTTTTGCACTGCCTTGTGGCAGTGTCGCAAACTAACATGACCTACAACAAGATGGTGAAGGCAGTAGAGAAGCCTGCTAACATGAGTGGTACTTTTGGCCACCCGCATTGATCAAGTGTCCTGAACTTCTAACCCATGAGTCTCAAACCTGAACCTCCAGAGCCACGTGCTCTCTTGAACCCATCTCCAGTGGCTCTGATAAAAAACCAAATGCACCTGGTGCTCATATAGTGCTTTTTTACTCTGAGTACTCAAAGCACTTTGTACTGCAAGCCTCACTCACCCATTCACACATTCGTACAGCACATTTATTCTGTGCCTTTAAGCACATTGAACTATCACATACACATTCACACTCCCATGGATGGATGCATCGGGAGCAATTTGGGGTTCAGTATCTTGCCTGAGGACACTTCGGCATGTAGACTGGAGAAGCCATTGATCAAACCGCCAACCTTCCTGCTGGAAGACGACTCGCTCTACCTCCTGAGTCGCAGCTGCTGATCTTTCTAATTTTGCCGAACCTCAAGAGCGGTGGCTAACATGGATGTACTCGCATCAGCATCTAGTCTTGAGTTACTCCCTGGCTTTTGGTGTTGAAATCTAAAGAAATAAAGTGAAAATATCACAGGGGAAAATTGAGAATTTAGTTTGCATTCACCAAGAAATTAGGAAACAACAAAAGTCCCCGTCCATCCATCGGTTTTCTTCCGCTTATTCAATTCAGGGTCACTGGGGGGTGCTGGAGCCTATCCCAGCTGTCGTAGGGTGAGAGGCGGGGTATACGCTGTACAGGTCGCCATTCCGTCACAGAGAGATGGACAATCATTCACACTCACATTCACACCTACGGTCAATTTAGAACCCAACGCTTTTGTATGTGGGAGGAAGCCAGAGCACCCACAGAGAACCCACACAATCACGGGAAGAACATGCAAGCTCCACAAAAAGGGACCTAAGCTGGCCGGATTCAAACCTGGACCTTCTAGCTTTGATGGGACAGTGCAAACTACTGCACCACCATGCTGTGATGTGATGTGGAAAAAATGTTTCTAGAGAAGATTCCTAAAGAAAAAGAAAAGAAAAAGATCCCCTCATACCAAACTGGACTCTAACCAAAATTAAACTTAAACTGGCCTTTTTAAAACTTTTGCTATTTTCTCTAGGAGTAACCAGGATGGACAGGATTAGAAATGAATGCATCAGAGGGACAGCTCAGGTGGAGAAGTTTGGAGACAATGTCAGAGAGGCAAGGCTGAGAGGGTTTGGACATGTTCAGAGGAGGGGATGGTGGACATATTGGACAAAGGATGTTGAAGATGGAGCTGCCAGGCAGGAGGAGAAGAGGAAGACCACAGAGAAGATTGATGGATGTAGTGGAGGAGGACATGCAGAGGGTTGGTGTGAGGGAAGAGGATGCAAAGGGATAGGGTGAGCTGGAGGCAGCTGATCCGCTGTGGCGACCCCTAACAGGAGCAGCTGAAAAAAGAAGAAGAAGAATAGTCTCTTTACAGTTATTAAGCTGCTGTCTGCTTTATTTATCATCAAAGTAGACTCCTTTTAATCCGACTTACTTGCACGACCATAGGTAGGACTCTGGTCTGCATGGCTTTGTAGTAACAGAATAGGCATAAACATAATAACACCCCCCCTTTTGTGCTAAAAATAAAAAATTTTTCTTTAAGTTCTTTTTCACAAATGCAACAAAAACATGGTATTATTATATTGAAAATCAAAGTTAAAGTACCAAATAGTTAAACAGCTCATTAGAATAGTCAGAGTAATAGGCACAGAGTAGCAGATAAAAGATTCTAATTATTTATACCTATTTCTAATGTTGTTAGGTTAATTTATACTTAATAGGCTTTGTCAGGTTCATTATAATGTTCAAATGTATTTTGATACAGATTTTTTTTTTGGTCAAAAAAACTCTTGATAGTGAAGTTTACAGAAGTAGGGCTAACCCCTCAACATCCCAGCAAACTCCTACCTATTTCAAATGCCCAAAGAGAAGATTTCTACCAGGAAAAACTGTAATGTTAAAATGTTTCAGGCTTCATTTGAAAGGTAACATCTTCTCATGGCTACAGTGCCATCTTTGTTAACGTGTGGATGACACAAAATCCATCACCAACCTGTGACCACTTAGCTTGTGCAAGTTTTTTCAAGAATAAGGCTGCTAAGTGTTTTAGCCTTGAGGTCCTGCATTTCACGCTTCTGTACCTCTGACCTGAGGGTAGCGGTGTGATCAGTCTGTGCTGGGGGTGGGTGGGGTCCTTGAGGATGGAGGCAGCTCTCCTGTGGATTTTACAGTAGTAGATGCTCTGCAGAGAGGGCAGTGGAGTCCTGATGATCTTCTCAGCAGTCCTTACCGCTCTCCGCAGACTTTTGCGGTCCATA
Source organism: Etroplus canarensis (assembly GCA_015106775.1). Taxonomy (NCBI): domain Eukaryota; kingdom Metazoa; phylum Chordata; class Actinopteri; order Cichliformes; family Cichlidae; genus Etroplus; species Etroplus canarensis. Next base: position 23,286 of record VUQH01032850.1, on the reverse strand, counting down.
GCAGTCATGTTGCCATCAAGTTGCTCTCAAAAGTGCAGCTGTAGAAGTTGCTGAAGATCTTGGACGACATACCAAACTTCCTTAGCCTCCTCAGGAAGTACAGCTGCTGTTGAGCCCTCTTAGCCAGCTGTGTGGTGGCATGTCTGAGCTGACATGCAACTCATTAACCAACAGGAAGCACGATTGTTAAATCATAGCACACCAAATTCCAGGACATTTGTGTCATGCCCAGGTATTTTAACCATTTCACCTGTTATTTCACATTTTTTAATCCCCATTGTAAAGAGGATACCAACACTTTGCTTATTGTGAATCAGAGTGTGAGCCACAATATATGAAAATGTAATGGCATTTAATTTACAGCATATTCTGTTGCATCTACACTTGTAGGAAATGCAAAAATACAATCATGCTTTCTCTAACAGCTTTCAGCTCTGGTGACACAAAGGCAGATATAGGAAATCTGATGATGATGATGATGATGATAACAGCTGTGATCAAAGATTTTCCCAAATGTACCTTTTGACTGCTCCCTTGTATTCTCCATCAAGGGGTCGCCACAGCGGATTAATCCGCATTGGTAATTTGGTAGAGGTTTTTCTGCCAGATGCCCTTCCTGACGCAGCCCTCCGTGGTGAGAGGGACTTGTGTCCCCACTTGGAAACGAATCAGCGACCTTTTGCTTGTAAGGTAAAGGCGCAACCCAATACGCTGCAGGGGACACAAAGAGTTTCCCAAATCTGAAATAAAGAGAGGTCTAATCCACAGAAGGTCCCTAAACACAGTCCCCTACAGAAGTATTGTCAGTTAATTAGTCTTTCTGTGCAGTGAAGACATTGTGTGTGAGATCAGAAGATGAACGTGACAAGAGATATCAGAATTTTAGCTTTTGTTAATTGGTATTTACAATCAGATACATTAACTAACATATACCAGGGCATATTTTGATCAAAACACTCAATTTTTCAAGTGAACAAAATTATTGAAGCAAAACTGTTCTCAAGTAGTCTAAGATATTTAATGTTTGATTGCATAACTGCATTGAGCCTACAAACCAGAGACCCCATCAGATTTCTTGTTTCTTCATTGGTTTGGCGTGTCCAGGCTATTACCACAGCATCAGAAATGGTCTCAGAGCAAAGGTGGCTATCAGGAAGCCATTCTTAAGGAAGGGAAACAGGGAGAGGAGGCTGAGGTATGCCAGGATCTTTGGAATGTCCTGCAAGAATCCTGGAGAACTATTCCTGAAGACTACTTAAAGAAATGACTCAAAAGCTTGCCTAAGAGAGTTCAAGCTGTGCTGAAGAATAAAATATTGGCTTTCAAGCTAGTTAGAATTGTACACACTGTTTCTCCTTATGTACTGTATTTCCAATTTAAGTTTGTATGATTCAATGACTCGTTGCAGGTATTTCCTATTCTCTAAACAAAATATAAAGAAATGGGGGGTGCCTAAGACTTTTGCACAGTGCTATGTTATTTAACATATCTTGATGTAAGTACCAGCGAATAAAAGCCGAACCGCTGATCTCTCTTCTCAGATTCAGCTGTTGATCTCTCACACTGAAGTCTTCAGTGCAAAGCAAACATAAATTAAGTGGCCTAACCTTTCCTGTACTTTTGGAAGGGACTGTGCATGCTGCATAATATTAGCAAGTGATTGTAGATTTTAGATGTTAGTAATAATCTTCTCTTGGTTTACAGCCAAAAACTCCTCTGTGTGCTGCTTTCATACACATCACTGCTGTCTGATCAGTGTGGTTTGGCTTATTTGTTTCTTTCAGTGACTTATTATTAATTAACATGGCTGGAGGGTTATATTTACTTGCCCCTGGACAAATGTTCAAAAACAGTAGTGAACAGCAAGCCTAATAACCCTGACACCCCCTTGCAACCTGTTATCATCTCAGGACCCATGACAGCACATCTGGAGATATGAGTCTCCAACATGAGTAGCAGTGCTTATACATGCTTGAAAATGTACTGACAGAGCACATTGTTCTTACACAGAGCCCATTCGTGATTATCTTTTCTGGGAGGAGACAGTTGTTAAAGGTCAAGCCGTCATGATGAGTGATGACACTGTAATGAGCCTCCTGTTGCACGCTGACGCACCTGCTAGAAGCTGCTCAAATACACACCTACACGCACATGCGCTGCCTCCCAGTTGGTCTTCCTCCCTCTTTCAAGCTGAGCACTTCGCCACCGGTACATTAAACACAAGAGCAGTGTGCAGAGCACAGCTCCAGCATGAAAATTTCCCTTGTGGCCTGAACTGAACTCCTCACAGCATGAGTTTTACATGTTACTGTCGCCAGCTGCAGAGTAAGGACTACTGGTAGAATAAAACTTTTGGGAACATCCGGGAACATGAGGAAAACTGTTGCAGGCAGGATATTAACAATGTTACAGTTGCAGTAGAGCTGAATTAGTTTTAGCTCATCTGTCGCAAGCTGTCCATCTGTCTATCCATAATTCACAAGAATTGCTACTCCTGGCCAGAGTTGAATCAAACTTACACACAATGATGACCTAATTGGTCTTTGCCCAAATCATGCTTAAAGTCAAGATTAAAGTCATAGTTTTCATTTCGTGGGCACGTTTCCATTTTCACAAGAATCACTACTTCTCCTAGAAAACGGGTCAGATTTTAGTGAAAAGTGCACACAGTGATCACTTAATGGTCTGCACATTAATTATGCTGACGGTCAAATTCATATTTGTTGTTTTACAGGCACTTTTCCATTTTCACAAGAATTGCTACTTCTCAGAGTACTGGTCTGGATTATAATATTTATAAAATAAGTGTTTGCTTTTACCCTTCTTCCATCTATACATAAATGCCATCATTAGTTTTGTTTATGGGATAATAATGTCTTTAGTTTGGTTGTGGCTGGTTAAGAACTTTGTTTTGAACTCTTGTCCTGGATATGAATCTTTGCGAGTCTCCTTGACTTCTCATTGGATTTTAAGTCTCATTAGTCTGTGGAGTACAGCCAACCAGCGACAAGAAAATGTATCACTTTCTTTTTTACTTCTCACATTATGATAACCTGTCATTTGTAATGGATCATGAGCCAGATGAGCTTATACAATGCGGATCCAGTTATATAATTAGGTAAGGGGTGGCTGCACTACATTTATGAAGAGTTCTGGGTTTGGGAGGGAGTGATTGGTGTTGGATGAAGCGGGAGCACACAAAGCGTTCGGTTCTCACGGCAGACACCACAGTTAAAAAGACATCAGTTCTGATGAGTTGATTGGATTCTGTTTGCCCATATGGATTCTAATTTTGCCCAAGAAAGTGCTGGAAATCTACTAGACAGCCACCACCTTTGAAGTGTTCCAATAAAAGAATGAAATCAAAATGAATTCTAAAATGAAATATTTGCTTAATCTCCTTTCCTGAATGTAAAAATACTCAGGCTTTTAATCATAGTGTGTTCTCATCAGCACGCATGTTAAAGTAAGGGGTTAACGTGAAAATAAGGAGGTGTGATGGAGGGTTTCATACTGGTGCCTTTGACTGCCCTTTCAGAGCTGCTCATTCTGATTTCAGCACCTTGGACAGAAGCACAGCAGCAGAAATATCTGCCTGATTTCATTTCGTTGTGTCTTCTGTGACCTTGCAAATCTCCCGCTATAGTCCCAAATCTGCGTTTGCGAGACAGAAATCCACGCACAGAGACAGACGGACAGAAATCCAGACTGTGAGGACGAGTAGCAGTGTTTTCGAGTCAATCAGTGACCCTGCCGACGGAGTGTTTTCTGCCTCCTGTCGAGACAGACAATGTGCACCCCACCACAGTCCCCATGTGTGTCTGATATTTGAAAGCTTTTTTGACTTTGGGTGGCGTCCTGTCTGTTCGCCTCACTGTCACCCTCTGTGGACGCTGCTGGGAGAGGGTAGCCATCGGCATCTCCCTCCTTCTCTCTGTAGCTTCTCTGCCTCAATTCCTTCCTGTTTCTTCAATTCCTCGTTCAGTTTTTTCCTCTGTATATCCCTGGCTTTTACTCTTACTCATCCTGTAAAGCCTCTTTTCCGATTTTCTTATCTTTCCGTCCTGAAACTTACGTTTGATTCCTCCGTCTTCCTCTCTGACGCCCACTTCCCTTTCCCTCCCCCTCCTCATTCCACCTTCTCTTTCAGTTCTTAGCTCCCTCACCCAAACAAACACATTAAATCAGTCTGGGACCTCTTGGAAAACCGTGGAAGGGTGATTACAGGGTTAGAGAGGAAGGGAGAGGGCTGTGCGAAGTCAGGGAGTGCGATGGGAGGCGCTAGCTGGCGGGGCCTGGGACCTGAACTAGACAGACAGTAAAACGTCACCACACCAAACCCAGACTCCCCGACTGTGATCGCATTCTTGTGTGTGTCTGTGTTCTTGTGTCTCTGTGTGTGGTGATTGTGTGTGTGTGTGTGTGTGTGTGTATGTGTGTGTCTGGGGGTTCACAGTGTTAGTAGCTCAGAGCCAGCTGAGGCTGCAGTGGAGACAGACAGAGACAGAGGCACTGAGCAGCACATAGCAAACACCACTGAATGTTGAGTTGTATGGGACTGGGATATCTGCTTTTGGGAGGAAATTTAGCAGGTGAGAGTGCAAGTGCATGCGTGTGTCCACATTTTTTTTTTGTGTAACTTAATCCTTTATATGAGTGTGTACATTTTGGAAAGGCCTGTTGTATTTGTGAGTGATTTGCATATCTGTGTGCTTGTGCTCGTGCGGAGTGTGATTTCAGTAGCCTTGTGTCAGTAAGTGAGTTTTACAGCAGTGTGTCATCAGCAAGGAAGGGAACTTATGCTCAACAATCCCTGTTGTCACTACTGCAGGTTGTAAGCTGACTTCGGGGGGACAGATATCGGCACTGCACCCGGAGCCGCAGGGAGAGGTGCGACCACACACGCTTGACCAGCAGCAGGCCTTGGCTACAGACTTCTTATCAGGTACGGAGGCTAAGAATATTGGTTCAGGCTTGGTTTTGACTTGTAACCAATGACAGATGATTACCCTTGGACCTCACTAAGGCTACAGTTGAAAAATATTGTGCAACCAGCGAGCTTTGAAAACAGCCAATCATGTTGTTTGTGACGTAGAGCACAAGCCTTGTTCTTCTGCTGGAACTTCATTTTGACCCCATAGCGTTGGGACTTTCAAACCAAAAACTGCCCCGTGTCTGAAACATTTCAGTGTTCTTGAGATCAGAATAATTTCCGGCTTATCCGACTGAAGGACCAATGTGCCACTGCCATGGCCAGGCATCCCTCTATCCACAATTCACAAGAATTGCTACTGCTCCTAGAGCATCAGTCAGATTTCAGTGAGACTTGCACACGGTGATCACTCAACAGGTCTTCACCCAAACTGTGCTCAATGTGAAGGTCATAGTATTCATTTTTCAGGCATTTTTTAAATTTTCACAAGAATCGCTACTCTTCCCAGAGTATTCCTCAGATTTTAGTGAACCCTGCACTCACTGATCCCCTAACGGGTCTTCACCCAAACAGTGCTCAAGCTCGTGGTTGTCATTTTATTGGGGACTTTTACATTTTCACAAGAATTGCTACTCCTCCCAGAGTATCATTCAGATTTTTGTGAAACTTTCACACAATGATCCCCTAATGGGTCTTTGCCCATGTTATGTTCAAAGTCACATTTTCAGAAGAATCCCTGTTCTAAAGAGTATTGATCTGTATTGTTATCTTCATACAGTGAGTCTTTATGTGTGCCCCTTTGCCACTTATACATACTATATCTATACTATACTGTCGTTAGGTTTATTTATGGCCCAGTAATGTTGTTGTCCTGGATATGACTCTTTGCAAGCCTTCTTGATCTTTATCGTTGGATTTTCATTCTCAGTGAGAAAACGCATCTCTTTCTGTCTGTATTTCACACATTACAGTAACCTGTGAATTAAGGTGGAAAAAGCCAGATGAGCTACTATGCCACTGACATTCAGGTTCATCGTATCAGGATCAATTTTACTGGCCTGTTACGTTGCCAGATGATAGAGCTGAGAGGCACATATACAACGGAAGCAGATCTGTCACCAACCAGGACAAGACAGGAAAAGCTGAACAGGAAAACGATCTGATTGGCCAGATGTCACAACAGTGCAGCTTTAATGAGCTGAAGCCCAGACTAGGCAGCACAGTTCTGGCTTTTGTTTATATATGATTCTTGCCTTCACACGATGGAGTTTTTAACTCTTATGGAGACAGCTGCAAACCGTGTTCACCGACTAGAATGAGCCTATGCAGCCCATTCACTGCTGGTTTGTGGCCTTGTCCTTGCATATAAAGGTTCCTCAATATTCTTTTAATCTCTTCAGAGAACTGTGCGTAGTAAAATCCCAAAACAACTGTGTAGATTTACACTGAGAAACTTTTCTTCTTCAGTTATTTGCCCATGCAGGGGACCTGGCTTCTCTGAGCCTTTTTATTTTTATTCCCAGTGATGTTGCTTAGTGACCCAATAATTCCACCAGGTGTTTTTTTTTTTTGCAAGATTTTTTCTAACTTTTCCAGTCTCCTGTTTCTCCTCTTGCAGCATGTTTAAAACATTTTGCTTACAGAAAATTCAACACAAGTGTTTGTCAGAGCTTTACATACAGACACATGTACTCTGAGTAATCCTGATTTAATATATGAAACACTTGATATTTGCTTCTAATGACTTTCCTCCTTTTCTCTTTGTTGTTTCCATTTGCCTCACACGCTATAAATTGTTAATGCCCTCATGACCAATGCCACTTCCTACTCAGTCTACTCCTCTGCTTTGTTTTTGTCCCGTCACTACTGCATATACCTTTGCCTGTGTCTCATTTCACTCTCTCTTCTCCTCTTCTCTTCACTTCTTTTCCTTTGTTTGTTGCCTCTCTACTGCCAGCGTCCATGGCGGGTTATTCAGACCCTCTGAGCTCTCAGACCAGCCCTGCCCTAAAGATGGATACTGGCCTGATGGGAGCTTTCTCAGGTATACGCCCAACTCCCTTTTCTTCTAACACATATATGTGACAGCTATTATAACAGTAGCACTACTGAAATACAAATATAATTTCTTTGGTGACATGAAGTTGACCAGTGCTTGTGAAATCTGAACTTAGTCATAGTGTACATTACAAATATGCTTCACATAGACTGTGCTCACACATGCATGCACAATGTTAGGTTTTAGCAGACTGAATTAATGTCAACAAGATGATAAATGCTTTTTTTTATGAGTAATACCTAGAATGCATTATGAAGGGCAACTACAAAAGATTAGACAAGGTAAGGAGCTCACAAACGGTAACATTTCAGCACGTGAACATTATAATGATGTGTTTTGTATGTGCATATAATGTGAACAGTTAAAACCTCGAACTCTGTGTCCAGATATGGATGGATGTCTGTGAGATACTCAGGCTACATTCACACTGCAGGCAAAAGTGGCCAAAATCTGACTTTTTTTGCCCATGTGTGACCCATATCTGAATTTTTATGACAGCCTGAACAGCACAAATCTAATGTGATCAAATCAGATTCAGGCCACTTTTATATGTGGTCCTAAATCAGATACGTATCTCAAGTTTTTCAAAGCGACATCAGTCTGTACGGTCATATTGCTTTTCATCCGACATCCGAAGTGAGACAGGCGGCATAATTCTGCACCAGAGGAGGTGAGATGCGGTAAGATCAAATGTAAACAATGGACAAAACAAGCTTGGCAGACAGCGTTGATGGTGCTAGTCAGTGGAAAGAAAGTTAATTTTTACTCACAGGCTGACATGTGTAGCATCCATATTTACTTCTGTAAACACAGCGTGCTGTGTGAGACGTCACGGTTTCTTCTGTGAATGTGCGTCGCTTCAGAGCCGTAGACTGTTCACACTGGAGTCTGATGGTGGCCGCATTGAAGTTATAATTAGAACGGCAACACAAAAATAATCTGTTCTAAGCAAAAAATCTAAATTGGGCATTAAGACCTGCAGTGTGAATGTAGCGTATATTAAGCCCCTGTCCCACCTTGACGATTCAACATTCGACATATGCAAAACTATCGATGTTATCTTGGGTGTATGCGTAATATATTCATCATGAGTTGGATGTATACATAATGTATTAGTAACTTATATAGATAACTGTCAATACGCCATTATACGGTAGCTGTAAGTTCGAAACATGTTCAGTAAGTGCTAAGAGACTTCTCATTAATTATCACAAACTTATCGATTGATCAGCATTGGTGGAGGTATGCAGTCTGACTGCTGTTGTTGCTCTCTTGCTGGTGTGACCTTTCTCTTCATGCTGTAATTATCAGATTAAACTCCCAAGTGTCTTTTTTATGTCTCACCAGCTGTGTTTGCACAGATGTGGCAAGAGCATCTTCTTATACCTGTTGACCTATTCGGTTTGTGCCACTCAGCTTCATAGCGACTGAATTCGTAAAGTGTAACATTGCGCCCTGTTGCAGCCCCTGAGCTCCACAGCTTCTCTGGTGGAAACGCTGCATTGTCACTTGGCTACCTATATAAATGTCATGGCTAAAATTGTCATTTAACAGCTTTGAGCTTTCCCATGTAGAAACATTACGAGTTCAGCATCATCATTAGCCTGGCCATTCGTTTGTTTCCTCTCCTAGAGCTAAAAAGTAACTTCAAATGTGAACTCTTGTTTTGCCCTTTTTTTGTTTCTTTTTAAATTTGCAACAGAGCATGGTTTCTTTACGGATTCCATCTGCATGTCCTCTTTCTCTCATTATGGAATCATGGAGAAACTCAGTGCACCACCTTGTGGTATAAAGTGGTATTGCATGACAGTACTGCCCAACCTTGTTTTAGCTTCAGTTATTAATTCCTCTGCACAGTAAATAGTTTTGGACATAAAATCTTTACGGTCGCTTCTCCACATTCATTTGATAGCTTGTTTTAATATGGGAAAGTGCAATATCTGTCATTTCACAGTAAGTGGTTGTTTGGTCTTTTTGCTTTGTTTTGTTTTTGCATGCAGTGCTCATTATAAAAGACTGTCTTTTGTGGATGTGCAAACATGTGTTCAGCATCACTGTCCTGTTTAGCTTTAACTTTGAGACAGATGGCCTCACTTTATCCTCAAACACTCTTTGATATGATGCAGATTTTTGATTGCTAGTTGACTCAGTGACTCCAAACTGGAGTCCCTCAGGCGGCAACCAACCCTGAGCCGTCACACTTTGACTGCCATGCTTCACAGTCAGTATGAGCTTCTTCTGAAAAGCTGTTTGGTCTTTGCCAAACATCCTTGCTGTTACTGCGGCCATACCGCTTCATCCTTGAATCATCTGAGCAGAGCACTTAATTCAGATAGCCTGCTCTTGGCCTACTCATTCACTGACAGTTTTTTTTTTGGACAGTAAAAGCGTTTTTTTCCTGGCGCAGCTTCTATGCAGGTCGCTGCACTCGTTTTGATTTGTAGGCACATGTATGTCAACACCAACAGTTGCTAGATTTACCTGTGGAACCTGTTCATTCTCTTTTTTGGGGGGGGGGGTGTTCAAACATTCTGCCCCTGAAACAGTGGACTGAAATCTACCACTAATGAATACATTTCTTCACAGTGAAATGACTAATTTTGGATATATTTTTAAAATACCTGACGAGCCTCGGGTGCACCTTTTTTTCTGAGAAGCTCTGTAGGTCTTGGTATCACACTTTGTAGCAGCATGAGGCACAGCAAACCCTAGATAACAGAAATTTTAAATAAAACGGGTTCCACAGGTCAGTCTTTAAGGAGGTCCTAATCAATGGCAGCTAGTCTGAAACCACTGATTCTGCCTGAATGGATTTAATAGTCTTTTTTTAATCCAGATGTTGTTGCTGAGTTTGATTTCTGAATTGTAATACCAAAAGCAAATTTTAAAAGTGTGGAAGAGAGAATATTTTGGACAGAACAGACTTGAGTAAGTATCTTTCATTCAGCATTCGCTGTGGAGGAAGAGAAATCCAGGTATGGTGGTAACAGGTTCTTAGTTTAATGTTGTGTAAAACTGTCATGGAGTTTGTGTCCAACAGGCCTTCATGCTGTTTCCACTTCATGTTTGTTTACAGTATGCCTGCACCGGCCTCTCTGCTAACAAGCAGTGAAATTCTTCGGCAACAGTCTAGGGGCTTCTGGAGTGTGGCGACGTGCATGCCATTAATGAGAGGGCATTTTTTTTCACCAGCTATACAAAAGAGTGTGGACTTAACCTGGTCTACTCAGGTCTTACAAGAACAGGGACCTCTCCTCACAACGTTGACCCACAAGTGCTCGGTTTCAACTCTTAGTCTTTGGACAGGCACTTTGGACATTTGGGCCAGCTCCTGCAGAACTTGATCTTCTGTTGTGGTTTCCATATTGACAGCTCAATATATTATTTGACAAGAAGTAGCAAAAACTAAGAGTGTCTTCAGAATCAGAATCAGAATACTTTATTAATCCCGGGGGGAGAAATTGTATGATGTTACAGACACTCGGTTAGATATAAATAAATATACATTTTAAAGACATTTTGTTTAAAATAAATAAACAAATAAACCTGTCTGTATGAACTGCAGTATGCTACACAAATAACTCTAAGTTAAACACTGTGTACATAATGTTATATATACAATATAAAACTGTAATGGAGTCACAGGGAGGAGTTATAGAGTGTGATGTCACAGGTAGGAATGAGTTCCTGTGGTGTTCAGTGGAGCATTGTGGTGGGATGAGTCTGCTGCTGAACATGGTGCCGTGTCTGTCCAGCATGTCTTGGAGAGGCTGTGAAGGATTGTCCAATAGTGTCCTTAACTTGGACAGTGTCCTCCTCTCTGACACCACTGTCAGAGAGTCCAGCTCCACACCCACGATGTTACTGTCCTTGCAGATCAGTTTGTTGTGTCTGTTGGTGTCCACTACTCTCAGTCTGCTGCCCCAGCACACTGCAGCGCAGAGGATGGCATTGGCTGCTACAGACTCACAGAACATCCTGAACATCGTCCAGCAGATACTGAAGGACCTGAGTCGTCTCAGAAAATAGAGACGCTCTGGTCCTTATTGTAGAAGTCCAGCTTATTGTCAATGTGGACACTGGGGTATTTGTAGTCCTCCACTGTCTCCACACAGAGCCCATGGAAAAATAAAATTCTGTCAGGACCCCTTTAGTCACAACAGGACTGTTATTCCATGTGTAGTAATTTTTGTTCAGCGGTATGGCTCTGTTCTGGTCCCTCTCCTCCCTTCCATGTGCGTATTTGGAAAGTCAAATGGCCGGCATAGAGCATGCATCAGTGACAACAAGCATGAATTTGATTAACAGCATGAAGCAGAGGAGCTGGGTAGAAATGGAGGTTGCAAAGCAGCTTGCAGCGGCAGCAGCTGAAACACTTAATGTCTACTGTAGGATATAATGGACTCCAGGCTGCACCATGCTCAGGTTATAGAAACATACCTTAACCTTTATTAACTATAAAATCATCATAACATTCAAATCTCTCAGATCATTAGATCCATATGTGGTTCTTTGCTCAATAAAGGGTCAAACCACAAATTTACCCTGAAGTAGCTGTTGTCCACCCTGATAAGTGGGATGTGGTGGGGCAGCACTTGTTAGCTGCATGCAGAGCTGTAGCTGGCTCTGGCTCAGTATCTGCTGGTAGTTTACAGAGTGACACACGCACACACAGACTTGTACACACATCCACAGTGTGAGCTATAAGGCTGAGTTGTGCCTTTCAACATGCCAACCTCTGCAGAGCCAGCTCTCATTGTTGTCTTAATGAGACCTGTCGTCTCTGGGCCACCGAATTACTGCTCCAGGCTTGAACCCACACACTTTCTCTCCCAACACATTCCCTCAGCTCTGCACGTACAGTTCACACTTGCATCCATGAACGCACAAAAAAATTGCTCTCTAGACTAATTTCCACCAAATTAGGACACTGTTACACACTCATACAGGCACAAAATACTAATAAATCTCATTCATTGATGTGTGCACAGTTCACACATTCATAACCTCTGGCTCTGCCAATTTGTCTAACAAATACTGTGTATATTCAGGCCCCTCCAAGTATCCTTGGGAGCTGTAACTGAAGACAGCGTTCAGATTGTATCCTCTTGCTGCTTCTTATCATCTGGCTTTCACGCTCTTTTATTTACTTTGCGCTCTCTCACTATTTTTTCTCTTATCATTGCGTCGTCTTTCTAAAGTAATGGTGCACAGAGGAATCCTAGTATGCCCATTTGTCTGCCTTTGTTTCTCAGGTTTCTCCCAGCCTGGAGGGATGGGGGTGAATGTGGAGGTGGGAGCCGCACCCCTTCACGCAGAAAAGCCTCCAAGTATAGCGGAGCCCCAGAATCTCACACCTCCAGCGGGGTCAGTGGCTCCTAAGGACCACAGCCCCATGCTGCCGGAACCACAGGCTCCTCGCAGCCCTTTGGACGTGTCAGCAGGTAAGATGCATGCATGTGAACTCGCCTGCCACAGTGCTTTTCATCATATTCTCTTTTTTCATCCACACTGAAGCACAGGGGTGCCTTTAATTTCACTGTGATAATGTAACCTGAGGTCTCTTTGTGTTTACTCTTAAACAGTTAATGCACAATGCCAGTGTGAATTTCTTAATTTGAAGAAAACTGAGTGAACAGATGGCTTTTGTTGTGTTTTAGTCATTCATATGCCGGCAGCCTTTTAGGTAGCTTCAAGGCATAGCAAAAGTTCTTCCTGTGGCTGAACTCAGCTCTTAATTTAAAAGAGAAAAAAAGTTTAATAATCTTTCAAATGTTACATGGATTTGCTTTAAAACTCATATATGCCTTATGATGTAGTACAAAAAACACATAAAAGAATTGAAATGAATTCATCAGAACAGGAAACTGTTGAGCTTGGGTTGTGTCACGCCAGCTGTGACGTCACCACAGCTCATTATGGTTTATACTGGCGCTGCGCGCACGCGGGACTCACTGCAAACTTCTCCTGAACAATAGGTGTCAGAATCAGCCTCTGTAACAGCGCCGATACAGTAGAGTGTGTCCTCGTAGTGCAGTGGTTTACACATTCGCCTTACATGCAAAAAATCCCGGATGTGATTCCAGGTGGGGACACAAGTCCCACTCAGCATGGAGGATTACGTCAGGAAGGGCATCTGGTTCTGCCAAGTTTCCAGTGTGGATCAATCCACTGTGGCGATCCCATGGAGCAGCTGATATAGGAGTTACAAAGTTTTCTCTAAAAAGTCTCGTTATTTAGAAACTGTTGCATTGTCGCCTTCTGTGTAACCTGGGAATCTCTGAGCTCCTGTGCTCGTATGTCAATGAAATGGTATTAAAAACTCACACAGTCGCACATTCATATCTTGAACCTGGCCACGCTGTGTTGCTGCAGGTTACAAAAACTGAGACGTGCAGGACAAGCCAAAACTACACCAAAGCACGGCTTGTGCCGGCAGTTGTGGTGTCACGTTTGGCATGCACTGCTGCTGGTGAGAGTGACAGCCACAGGCATAAACCAGGCTTTATGAGGACTGATTAAAAGAATTTACCCAAACTGTGTGATGCTTCTTGCATACTGCACAGGAGTGCAACTGTCTTTGCTTTCTATACATGCTGCCTTACTTACACAGACTCCTCCTGTAGTGTCATCATGCACTAGCTTCTGGTCATATACTGAATCTATATATTACTGTCCACTTCAGCAGCTTCTCCCCAAACAGAGCCTGCCCAAGAACCTCCAGTTCATTGTACAATGTCTATAAGAAGTATTCACCCCTCTTGCATCTTTCACCCTTTCATTGCTTCAGTAAATTAAATCATAAATATAACGTGGCTTTTTTGACAAAAAATGAGAAAAAAAAGCTTTCATGTCAAAGTGAAAACAGATTTTTAAAGACTAATGTAAATTAATTAAAAATATATAGTGTAAAATAAATGTTTGCGTCAATATTCAGGCCCTTTAGGTCAGTATTTAGTAGATGCCTCTTTGGCTGCAATCACAGCACTGAGTCTGTGTGGACATGTCTCAGTCAGGCTGGCACATCTGGACACTAACGTTTTTCTCCAGTCTTCCTTGCAAAACAGTTCAAGCTCTGTCAGGTTGCTCAGGGATCAGGCAGGAACATCTCTTCTCAAGTCCAGCTACACATTCTCGATTAGACTGAGATCTGGGCTTTCACTTGGCCAATTAGGAACATCCGCCTTGACGTCTCTGAACCATTTCTGTGTAGCTTTTGGTGAATGCTTGAGGTCGTTGTCTTGCTGGAAAATAAATCTTCTCCCAAGCTGTAGCTCTCTTGCAGACTGAGTCAGATTATCCTCCAGGATTTGATGATATTTTTCTTCATTCATCTTCCCCTCTACCTTTACAAGCCTTCCAGGTCCTGCTGCTGAGAAGCACCCCCAGAGCATGATGCTGCCACCATCATGCTTCACAGTGGAGATGCTGTGTTTGTGGTGATGTGCAGAGTTTGGTGTTCAGCAGACATAGTCAATAACAGAGAGAACTCGATCAGCAAAAGGCAAGGTTACAAAAACTGCAAAACATGCATTAGACTTGTCCAAGTTACACACTGGGTGTAACTAAATGTTCTGGCAGAGTGTGGAGGAGTGTGGAGGAAACAGCTTGGCTTAAGTACTCCTTTAATGAGGAATCAGGAACACTCCACACCAGACACGCCCACACACCTGAAAACTAAGCGTATAATTGGCAGACACAACTCTCACCCCAGATAGAGAGAGAGACGGAGAGAAAAAGGCGGGTCGGGGCATAGGGACCGTGACAATTCCACCTTTTCTGGAAATAGGATTTGTAGCTTGCCCCCATGCTGTGGCTGTTGTCACCTCACAGAGTCATGTTAAAATGCATAAAGCGTCACAGCAGCCGAGGCGCCAAGGTGAAGTGCTAACAGCAGGTGGTCGCCTCTTCATTCAGTGACTGCACACGTATTCAAGCCTTTTCCAAAAACAGAGGACTAAGCAGAGTTATTTAGAACACTGCTGCTGCCTGCTCCTTCTAAACCCTAGAATGTAAGGTTTCTGTGTGCACAGAGCTGGATGTTATCATTTAATAACCTGTAGGAACTCAAGAGTAGAAAAGCTGCCCAGGTTTTTCCTTTTCTTTGTTTCTCAGTGTACTACTCCCACCAAAAACACTCATATATCATATACTATAAATTCTCAAATAGATCTCAGGGTATCCACCGGTACCAGCTGTCATCTTCAAGCTGCTACTGCTTCTTTCTGCTAACACTCTCTCAGATTTCATGACGCTGAGAGTGGAAGTGTAGCTGATGCACATCAGTCACCTCATAAAGACACTTGATGCACTTAATTAGTGTCAGTGCTGCCTTTCTGATCAGTGCAGTTCTACTCACACTGACTGGTTGAATAATTTAAAAAATGAACTAGACTGTGAAAGTCTATTGAAATTAACCTTATTAAGACAACAAAATGGAATTCTTACATTTTGCTTAACTGGTTAAGAAGTAATTAGCAATCAAAGCCTGAATTAAATATAATCTACTTCTACTGACAGAAGAGGAAAGCATAGAAGATAAAGCCACCTGCTGCTTTGTGACCTCTTGTTACCATCCTGAAATCAACTGTAAGACCATCACCGTGTGTGTGTCTGTCTGTCTGTGAACCACTAGGTAACACATAGTGACTCAACATTGCAGCATCCCTAGCCCCCTCCTTTTTCAAGATGCAGAGTTTACATCCTTGGAACACAGAAGTGAGTCTCTCATGAGGCCGAATGACAGCCCAGAGTAGAACAATAAACTACACGGAGCAGATTTATTCACGTACCAGTGTTTTGAAACTATTACTCGCCTACATTATTGCTGTGCAGAATCCAGCCCAACAAAAAGTTGTAGTCCAGAGATGGTGTCCTGATTTATTATTAAGAAGCTTTGTCAAATGTATTCCTGATGCTACAGGTGTCAAAATTGAGAAAATGCTAAAGAATAAGAAGAAGTAAAAAGTTTTTTTTATTGTTGGGATCATGTTGAGACTTGAGAGGGTCCTAGAGAGTTTGAGTCATACAGTGGCTTGACACTTGCCTCGACAAATGAAGGTGTGAATTCTTGGCCATCTTTGAATGCATCAGCACCAACACCAATAAGCAACAACACTGAAAAAAACCCACCTGATACTGCGAAGGTCCCATCAGGGAGTAAACGTGCCCCCTGTCGGCCTCTGTGGATGGAGTTTGCTCAACAGCAGGGGTGTCGAACTCATTTTATACAGTGGGCCACATACAATCCAACTTCTTATCTTAGCTGGGCTAGATCAGTAAAGTGATTCCCTGATATCCTATATCAGCAAAACAACTTCAAATTGTTCCCCTTACTTTCAGAGTAAAGATGTTTAATTGCACCTTAAATCCCAAAGACGTCTTAAGGAAAAGAAGTGCAATTTTAAGAATACATCATCCACATTATCAAGAAATGCTGCTGCATTAAAGCAAAGAAACCCATGAGCAGGCTGTAAGAAATAAAGGGCTTTATCCTGTAATTAAGAAAAAACAAATTTTCTTTTTGTTTTCTGTGAATTCATAGAAAATGTCCTCTTTTTACTTTGTAAAAAATACCCTGAACATTCTTTTGTCAATAGTGGAAATAAGGAGCTTTTCTGTTAATTTGAATTGCCTCAAATTACAGTATATAATAAAGAAAAAAATTATTTTCTCTCTTGATTTCTTACTTTGGTGTATGACAGGCTGTGGGTCATGTAATTGTAAGAAGGAAGATGCAGCTAAAGGTCCTACATTTATGCCCTCTTTCTTTGAAATGTCCGCAGTTTCCAAAGCGCACCAGTGGCCAGATTGGACCCTTTGGCGGGCTGCTTCTGACCCGCGGGCCTTGTGTTTGACACTCGTGCTCAAGAGCATCCTGCGGATGGTTGATCTGATTTGATCTGGGTTGTTTGGAGGCCTAGTGAGCATCTTAGGCTCTTATTTTTTTTCTGAGTTGTTCCTGAGCAGCTTTTGAGGTGTTTGCATTGCTCTTGAGGAGTCCTGTTGTCATGGGAACAGGGTGGCATGCTTCCCAGTAACAGGAATGCCAGGATTTCCCAGCAGATCATTACATTTCTGTGAGTTAATCACAAATTGTTAGGTCCATTGCACAGACACACTTATCTGCTAAAGTGCAAAGTACAAAGTAGTGGTGGGGGAAAAATCAATGCAATTCACAGTATTGTGTCGATGCAGGCATACCAAATATCAGTATCCTATTGCAAAATTACAAATACAAACTGAGCGTTTTAGTACCAGAATAAAAAAATGTACCTTCAGTTGCTCCCTTGTCGTTTCCCCAAGGGGCGCCACAGCGATTTAAGC
Organism: Etroplus canarensis; assembly: GCA_015106775.1. Taxonomy (NCBI): domain Eukaryota; kingdom Metazoa; phylum Chordata; class Actinopteri; order Cichliformes; family Cichlidae; genus Etroplus; species Etroplus canarensis. Next base: position 5,968 of record VUQH01032850.1, on the reverse strand, counting down.
CGCATTTGTAATTTGGCAGCGGTTTTACGCCAGATGTCCTTCTTGACGCAACCCTCCATGGTGAGAGGGGCTTGTGTCCCCACCTGAAATCAAACCATGTGTAACCCAGTCCACCTATGTAATTTGCATATATTTTCTTGAGTTGCCCAATGGGCTGCGGAACTTTTGTTGTACAAGCTGCACTGTTCAAAATACATGTAACAGTACAGTATACCACACATTTGCATTTGGTTAAGTTTGACAAGACTGTAAAACAAATTTTTTCTTTTTTCTGGATATTATGACAGGTTTTGGTTCTAATGTTCTGTTGGTCTACCTGAAAATCCCATTTTTTTTTTAAGTGAGAGGAATAGAATGAGAGCTTCATCTGATTAGATAAAATAAATACTGACAAAGTTTACCTTTGGGGATCTAATTTGCAGTTGAAAAGAGGTGGTAAAACGCAGTATATCACAGTGTATTTTATTGAAATACTGTTTAATATCGTAAAACAAAAACAGAGCGGTTCAGTTCAGTGACTCAAGGACTCAAGGAGGCCCCCAACTTCAAGCCTTAACTATATTGGACTGGTGCTGACTCTGAGCGCTCAAAGTGCTTTTTACTACGAGCCATGTTCACACTGTACTTTTTATTTTATGCCTTAAAGTGTTTGCTATCGTGTGCACATTTAAACTCCAATGTACTGGGAGCAATTAGGGGATCAGCATCTTGTCCTGGCACACTTGGACACGCAGACTGGAGGAGCTTTTGATTTGTAGACAACCTACTCTGCTTCCTGAGCCGCGGTTGTCAAAACTGCTCTTGCCTCAGCCTGCAAGCATGTTAATTTCATAGCCAAAGTCTGCCATTTTAACACAGGAACCCATGACTTGTTTTTGGAGCCAGCCTAAAGTTGCTGTTGGAGAAACTGTAGTTGCTTAATTGGAGGTTTCCGCCTGGATAATCAGTGTTATCCGCTTCACCTGTAAGTGTTTTTAAGGTTGTGGCGGATGGGTGTATGTTGCTGTTGCAGATCATGAAACTTGACAGTCTGCGCTCAGACCGTAAAGTTGCCAAAAAACAACGTAAAATGCTGCTTGGTGAAAAATGGAGCGCAGAGTGAACTGAAATGTTACCGTTTGAACTTTCAAGCAAAGCCTTACAGGAGAGTAGACCGACATTAGCCCACAGCTTGCTGCTCTTTTGAAAATAAAAGCTGTTCTACTCAGAAACTGTGGAGTGACAGTGAGTGCGCACGCACTGAAACTGCTTTTCTGTGACGCTCCTGCAGAATAACGAGGCTCTGCAGCAGAACGTTGATGTCACTTCGGTCCTTTCAGTTCATATGTTTTTCTGCTTCTTCCAATTACCACACATGTGGTGTAGAGAGCACATTTGCGTAGTGGGTTTGTTAATATGAAAAATGGCCCTCCAGAGAGGGCCGCTGTGGTGTACGGTTTCGGGCCTGACGGCTGCTCCACTTTAGCTGTTCTCCTCTGTTTGTGTGTAACTGAAATGTAGAAACAAAGTGGGCCAACCCCTGTCTCAGTGGACAACTTCCCCTTTGCTTTTGGTAGCACTCCTCTACCTTGCAGCACACGTCCCTTCTTTACCGTCTTCCTTCCAGAGTGAAATTCAGGTTGACTGCTGCCATCCATCATAATTGCCCTCCATATATAAAACCATATTAGACTGTGTCCCAGAACTAGAGGAGTTTGCTTTAGTTACAGCAAGATTGCCTGTAATTGGCCCTACTTTCTGTAGGGCCATTAAACATTTTTCTTGGTTTTTTCCTGTCGTTCACTGGGCCCACATTTGTGTACATGTTGGACACCACACTTTCTGTACTGCGTAACCTTGTTGGAGTCTACACACTCATGTACCTGGCACCAAGCTCTTTTGCTGGCCAGCAAGTTGATTGTGAGTGTACACTCTGTACTAGACCCCAAGGCTGCTGTGAGTCAGTCACCCAAAATTAGACTATTCTCTGCATCATTTACGTTGCTGCTCGCCAGCATGAGACTGCATATTTGTGTGTGTGTGTGTGTGTGTGTGTGTGTGTGTGTGTGTGTGTGTGTGTTTAATTTTGAACTGTTCATTTGCTCAGTACGAAGAAATTTCCAGACCATTACAGCCTGGTTTGGATTTTATAATGACTCTTATTTGATCTTAAAGTAGACCTATAATACTTCATGCTTTTATTTTTAGAATCAACATTTATACCAGGCCTTGGTGCAGCCCCTTCAGTTCATCCACTGTCTGAAACAACCACTTTTCCCTGTCCTTGAAAGAAAGCATCTTGAGGTCAAGGGAATGTGTGATGGGATTCAAGGAAAGAGAAGTGCGATGTGCTGAGAATTTTACCACACATGCACTCGACTCCTCAACAGTGTGACGCTGGATTTGAACTACAGTGCCCAGAAGATGGGCTTCAAAATGTCCATGCTACTTCACTGCAATGTGTTCTTACCCTTTAGGTTCGTACCGGTCATATAAACGAGAACAGCCAGTGAAAAAATCACTTCATTACAAAGGTTTACATTTTAAAGAAAAGGGAACATATGGTCCACATTTACTACTTCTCTGTGCGAGTGCAAAACCCTCTTCTGGTGTTAAAAAGCTGCCGTCAGGCTTTACTGAAGAGGCAAAGTGACCGGGTATTTTTAGAGCTGGCCTTATCACATCTGTATTTGTTGGAGTTTCTTTTTGAGAGCACAAAATTTTGTGAGGAGAATACTTAAATGAATCAAGCAAAAGTTTGCGGCGTGCAATTCACTGCAAATTTGCGTGAAATTTAATGCAAAAAAAGCATGTCTTATTTTGCACCACATTTTGTCTTCTACACATTGTACAGGTCAGCTGTTACTCAGTTCTTTAGTTTGGAATAATGCAGCTCTCCTCTGGATAAATTCTGCTCTCCACCTGACTGTCAACCCACAGGGTCCCACACATTCCACAGCAATTTCCATCACAAGTGTTATCACATAAACACATCAGTAAACATATTGATTCAACCTCCTGTGATTTGTCAGAATGACCACGCTGTTTTCAGAGAGGAGCGCATACACTGCTTTGCAAAAGTCTTGAGCTACCCCTCATCTCTTTATAAATGGGAAATAGGTTCAGCGATTTATAGAAGCATGTAACCATAAATGGAAGTAGAGTGCATAAGCCAAAAACAGCGTTTGTACAATTCTAACGAGCTTCAGAGTCAATATTTAATATGAGCACCTTTTATTCTGCACCACAGCCTCAACTCTCTTAGCCGAGCTTTCATGGCAGGAATAGTTCTCCAGACTTCTTGAAGGACATTCCAAAGGTCGTCTCTGGCTGTTGGCTGACTTTTGTTCTGTTCTCTGTCAAGATGATCCCACACTGCTACCTGGGCTCTGGGTAATCTGGACTTATCACTGTTGCCACTGATTTTTGGGTCCAGTTCTTGTGTAATTTGGCATACCTCAGACTTTTCTTCTTGTTTCCCTTCCTTACGAATGGCTTCTTTACAGCCTCCCTTCCATTAAGACCGTATCTGATGAAACTTGGACAAACAGTAGATGGATCAGCTGAAGGGATAGGTCCTGTGTCAGGTCTTTCATCGATTTTTTTTTCCCCCATTTCCTAAGGGAATGACTTTCAGATACTGCTCATCTGATGTAGATAGTTTTTTAGGCCTTCTGCTTCTTCTTGCATCCTTCACTTATCCAGTTTTCCTCAAATATTTAAGAACACACTGCACACCGTGCTGACCAGGGCAACTTTAAAAGAAGAAGACTTACTTTTATTCATCCCTAGTAGGGAATTAACAAATCAAACACACTTTATTTTTTGTTGTTACATAGACTTTGCTTGCAGGAAACAGTAAACATGTATTGAAGAGGTGAATGAATAAAGGCTGGCCATTACAAGCACCACAGGGCAATGTGGAGTGCTTTGCTCAAGGGGTGAGACACCTCTCTGGCTTCCAGTCCACGTGTGTGTGTGTGTGTGTGTGGTCTTGAATTGGCCTCCAGGTGGGTCTTGCCACCTGCCCTAATGCCTCTTTGGCAATCACCTTATTGGTAGAAAAATACTTTTTCATGCCTGTTAAATTGTGTTATATTTCAAATTTTTGTTAAATTGTCATAAACTGTATTTTTGCAACAGGCTGCTCTTATCTAAGTACCTGAAGATGTGGTCTAAATTAGATTCTTTGCGAAGTTGTCTGTCATGTGTAGACACAACATTTGTTCTTCCCTTGTGTTAGGTGCCATTTTTATGCTTGAATGATTCATAGGTCAGTGATAAGTGGCTTAATGAACCACAAAGCATTCATCTGAAAATGGTCAGGTACAAGAGCTGGACTGGAAATAAGTTAGCAGCAGCCAGTGTCCAAAGAAACACTTTGAAAGACCTTCAAAAAGCCTGGAAACTGTTGGTCAAGACCAAATTAAAAAATGACAAGAAAGTCTGGAAGCAAAATGTACAGAAATGTGGGGTGGCTCAAGTCATTTACCCAGTATATGTAAAACCTGTGCTTACACCGTATTATTTTGGTTAGTGCATTACTCACTCCCTCGCACTCTTTCATTGGTTCTGCTTGTTTTTGAGCTGCTAATTTGTGTTGCTCTTGGTAGAATGCTGGCTGTTATTGAAATGAACTGGCTGCTTCTTCGTATTAGTGCACTGATGGTACATCAACCTGTGATCGCAGAATCACAATAAGTTTTCCTGCTTAGTAAGTCTGCCCCATAGCCTATAAAATGAAATAAATCTGATTTTCCTATATTCCCCCTGCTGTAGAGTGATCCAGTGTAACTCTTTCCTTCCTTATTGTGCAGGATTTCTATGAGCAAAGTAAAATTCTCTCCATCTATCACTAATCCCAGCTGGCTGGAAGTAAAAATTAATTTGTGATAATCCTAAAGGCTACAATAATTAGTATTACTATTGCAAACTTTTTGAGCTTCCACCATTGTGACGGTATATTCAGTGGCTATATAAAGCTTACACACACTGTTAAAACAACAGGTTTTTATGATGTAAAAAAATGAGGCTATAATAAATCATTTTCAAACTTTTTTCCGCCTTTAATGTGACCTATAACCTGTATGATGACAGGAAAAATATAAAAAAATAAAAAATATACAATAATCTGCTTACATAAATGTGAACTCCCTAAAACGTAGACTTAGATTTGCCCACTGTTCTTTGCTAAAGCCCACCAAATGTGTGAGATTGCAGGTCAGTCTCTTGTGCACAGCCCTCTTCAGGTCACTCCACAGATTTACAATTCAGTTTAGGTCTGGGCTCTGGCTGGGCCATCCCTAAACTTGAATTTTCTTCTGGTGAAGCCATTCTTTTGTTGATTTGGGTTTACGCTTGGGGTAATTTTGGTGCAGATAGCTAAAGCGTTTGGGCCAAAATTGACTGACAAATGAAATGTTCATAAGCCACTCCACCAGTTTGAGCTGAAGAAAAACCACCAGAGCATAATACTGCCACCACCATGCCTCACCATAGGTATAGTGTTCTTCTGGTGACGCATGGTGGATTGTTCAACCTTTGTGTCATCAGTTGAATTGTACAGGTTATGGGTCACATCAAAATGATTTATCGTGGTCTCTTTTTTAAATTATTAATAAAGTATTATGATTCTGATATTTTAGCAGGGGTGTGGAGACTTTCTGTATCCACTGTATATGACAATTTGAGAGAAGCATAATAGGTCATCTTAAGATTTTAAACATGTGTACACTTTATATATTTTTCAATAAAGGGTAACAGATTAATGAAAGCAAAAATCAGAGTTTACAGTGAAGATGTGGATGAAGGAACTTTCTGAATGTATTGGACTGGAAAGACTAGCATACATTGCCAAAGGCAAACAAAAAGACTTTGATAAACTCTGGGAACCATATATAAATATGATGACAAGTGAAAGTGCTAGATTTTTCTGAAACTTGCAAATGTTGTAAAATGTAGCCCCCATTTTCTTTCTTTCTTTCTTTCT
>VUQH01032849.1:0-15649 GCA_015106775.1 Etroplus canarensis | reverse complement strand
TCTTCGAAATTTGGTACCTCTGACATAATTGATCGAATGTAAGCAGAACGCCATCTGAATAAAGGTCCTTCACCTTCTGAATACCTTTTGCATTCCAGGACCTAAATCCCTCATCCTTCCAGCCAGGTGGTGTTTTTCTTTCTATATATAAACTAATTACATTAATTTGACATCTATCTGTCTAAATAAAAGTCAATATTAAAAAACATAACTGTCACATCTACTTCTATGTAAGTTGCAAAACAATTCCTTGAACTTGAAATTTTAAGTAACTGCTAAAATTATACATTTAACATCAAAATATTTAATTTTGTTTTATCTGTGTGAAGACATTATCACATATATACAATTATTATATGTATTGGGTCATTTTTAATTTTTTTTTCTTATTAATTTTTGAATAACTTTTTTTCTGTCTGCAAAAGCCAGTGATTTCACATCCACGGACTGTCTGCACAGGCTCTGGTCAGGTTTATGATCACAGTGACACTTCTCAAATGAGCCAAGAAGAATTAACATCCAGCTGACAGGTAACTCACTTTCTGGACAGTTTTACTTCCACTTTATTAGTGAAGAGGGCAAAGTGACCTCATGTCATGAATAATGCAAAAATATTGCCAGGCAATTATGAAAAGCAAGAACATCACTTCCCACTGACATCCAAAACAGAAGGACTAAATCGACACATGAACTCTGAAACCATGCCTGCTTAAAGGCCCCATTTTCAGAAAAGTTAGGCTATTTTTTTTCTAAAATGACATAAGTTTCTGCGGTGCTGATTCATGTGAAACTTTATTTAACTGAAAAAATGATTTTCAATGATTTTACAGACCAACTTAATTGTGTTTGTAAATCTATATGAATTTAGAATTTGATGGCTGCAACACAAAATTTAAACAAAGGCATGTTTACCATTGTGTTACATCACCGTTCCTTTTAATAACACTTCTTGATTATTTTGGAAGTGGGGACGCTAATTGTTGCTTTTTTGCAATTGGAAAACTAGTTCATTCTTGCTTCTCTGAGCCTCCTCTTCATGATGCACCTTACATTTTCAAAAGGAGATAGCTGTGGACTGACAGATCTCAACTGATCTACTAAACCACACTGCTGTACTCCATGCAGAATGTAGTCTAGCATTGTCCCGCTGAAACAATAAACATACACTAGTCCACTTTGCCGAAATTTCATTGCAGCAACTCAAAATGGTATTCACTAGTTTGTATGGTCCCAGCATGCTTATATGCATGCCTGATGGATTGTGTCCTCTTTCCAGATCTTTACCGGGGCACCACTGAGCTCCTGGACAGTTTGAGGTGCAAGCAGGCAGCTTTGGCTGTTCTAGAGGTATTCATTTGGAGTTAGGTCAGGTGAGTGTGAAAGTCTGTCAGTGGTATCAATTCCTTCATCCTAAGGAACTGCCCGTATACTCTCGCCATGGATGGCAATTTTCGTGCACCAGGAGGAACCCAGGACCCACTGCACTACCGTAGAGTCTGACACTGGGTCCAGGGATTTCATCCCAATAGCTAATGGCAGTCAGCGTGAGGTTGCCTAACCTGTAGATGTCTGAGGGTCACTCCATGGATATGCCTCCTCAGACCATCACTGAAACACTCCCAAACCGGTCGTGCTGAATGATGTTACAGGCAGCATGATGTTCTCTATGGCTTCTCCAGACTCTTTCACATCTGTCACATGTGCTCAGGGTGAACCTGCTCTCATCTGTGAAAACCACAGTTGCCCAGCAGAAGACCTGTCAATTCTGGTATTCTGTGGCAAAAGCCAATCGAGCTCCACGGTGCTGGGCAAGGACCACAGGGCTCACTAGAGGATGTCAGGCCTTTAGGCCACAATCATGAAGTCTGTTTATGATTCCTCGTCCAGAGACATTCTCACCAGTTGCCTGCTGGAGGTCATTTTGTAGGGGGCAGTGCTCGTCCTGTTCCTCCTTACACAAAGCAGCAGATACAGGTCCTGCTGATGGGTTAAGGACCTTCTATGGCCCTATCCAGCTCTCCTAGAGTAGCTGCCTCTGGAATCTTCTCCATGCTCTTGAGACTTTGCTGTGAGACACAGCAAACCTTCTGTCAATGGCCTTGATGTAGTCTTGAACAATAGTTCTAGACTACATTGAAGTCTGGCTTCTTGGAAGCAAAATATAAAGAAATGAGGGGTGGCTCAGAACTTTTGCACGGTACTGTATATCGACTGTTGTGACAGGATGTCATTATATTATAGAGAATTAGGAAAAGTATAGTAGATTACCTTTAAAGAAATGATTTTATTTTGAGGTAATTTAAAGTACCAATACCCCACCAGCTAACAAAACTTACTTCATAAGCCAAGACACTTTACCCCATTTTATTAAAGTACTACTTTCAGTCATACAGTATTTTATCAATAGCTTTCCTTTAGCTTAAGAGCTGCTGGTGGCTCTGTTTTAAACTGACATGATGGCATATCAAATATCAGTGACTGTCATCTGCTTAGGTGGGGGGTAGTCATAATAAGAGAGCCTCAAACATGACCCGTGGTTACCAGCGTGGGACAAACACTGGAACGACTCAGCACGTTCTGATAAGTCTGTCTTGGAGCTGGAGTTGTACTTGAATTCCTATTCAGCTCTTCAAGTCCGCATGTGATTCAAGCTCATTGGTGAAACTTTGCTTGAAAGGTCAGGGCCAGTTTGAAATTGTGGTCCATGACTACGAACTACATCCAGTATGCAGTTTGACACATAACAAACAGCTCCGGTGGTGCCCTTGATGGTGCACAACCCAAATAATCAATGAATAGACCTTGGCTCCATTCATTCTGCGGTGGCTTTTGGCATGAAGCCTGCAGCATTTGGTAACTCTCCAACTCCCAGTGTGTGAATCCTTCTCTCTATTAGCTGGACTTTATCCGAGTTTCATGCCTCCCAGTTCAAGTCTTTATAAATTCATCCTGCATGTGATTCAAAGGCAGTACTCAAACTCATCGAATGTTAAACCGTGGTATTCACTCTGCGTTTTTGTTTAGAATAAGAAGTGCAAGAAAGGAAAATGAATGCACAAGATGAAATACTTGACATCTATTCTCCGTCTGCATGAAAAGGGGAGTTTATGAAAAGGCATAAACATTTTCAAAAGGACTTTTTTTTATGTTCATTGTGTGGGTAAGAAGAGTGTCTCTGTGTGAAGGTGTTAGCGTTTTTATTTTGTCAGGAGGTCAGTTCATCTCCACTGTGGGCTGCAACAGAAAGAAGAGCTCTCCAACTTAACCACGGGGCTTCCTAATGCTGCGAGATTACCTCATATTATCCCCTTTTGGAGGGAAAAAAAAAACAGTGCTGCACCATTAAGTAGGCCACATAATGAGAATGTAGATGCATGATTGCACACACACACACACACACACACACAATGCAGTTGCTAGAGTAATTTTTTCTATGTATGGGAGACTACAATAAAACAGATTTATGGGAAGGTATCAAAGAAGAGGATCACTGATGTGCATGAATATGAAATTGCATGTATTCTGAGCAACCGCACGCGCTGCATAAGCCTGGTATGTGCAAGTACGGCGTGCGCACGCACGCCCACGCACACACACACACACACACACACTCAAGTCCTCCATGGCTGCTAATGAGGAGCCGAAGGGGGCTCTCGCTCAGCAGCCAATTATGCCGTCCCTTCGGAGGAATAGTCACATGCGTGTGTATGTGTGTGTGTACGTATTGGCATGTGTGCGTGCAGATGCTGCAAGCCCCGACCAGAGCCAGCTGGGTTTTTTTTTTCCTTTGCCAATACAACAACAGTCTTATTAACATAATCTTTCAACTGTAATTATGTCTATATGTGCCACTTGTAAAATGTTTCCTGCTCTTATGTGAAACACACAGACTGCTGAACCTCACTTCCTGCAGATTATCAGTACTGTATGTATGAATGACCAAAGGAAAAGCAAAGATTTCAGGAACTATTCAGCACGTTCATACACCATACACACATACAGTATCTCTCTCTCTCTCTCTCTCTCTCTCTCTCTCTCTCTCTCTAAAAATTCTGGCCCTTCTTGTAGATGGCTTCAGTGTGTTTAATGAAGTTCATTTTATTGACCTTCGCCAAGATAGCGGACGTATATGTTTTTGTCGGCGTTTGGGTTGTCTGTCTGTTTGTGTACAAAATAACTCAAGAAGTTATGAACGGATTTGGCTGAAATTTTTTTTATGGATTCGGCTTCATGAAAGGAAGAGGTGATTAAATTTTGGGAAGAATCGGGTGATGGGATAATGCCAAACAAAAAATTCCTTAAATCAGTAACTATTGAAGTAATTATATCAGATATCTGTACACATTCGTGATCATCAAAGGCACTATGATGATCATGCCTTTGATGTCCGTGCCTTTGATGATCATGCCTTGGATCATGCTTGACAGATATTTGTAGTCTGGCATCACATTATTCCTTCTGTTTACTTGGATGTTTCACATTATTTAACTACTGTGCCTGGCTCTGCTAGCCATGAGCCTGTTCAACCTCCAGCACATGGGTTTAATTCTCTGTGCTCAAACTACTTTGTCTAGAAATTAATGGTTATTAACAGTGGTTGGAGGGGCTCTAGACTCTTGAATTACAACAGGCCTTTCAAAACCTGTCCCCACAAGCAAATAATTGTCCAAAATTCCTTAGTAAGCTGAAATATTAAAATTTCCTTTCACATACAAACACACTATAAAAGAAAAGAAAAAAAAACTGGTGCCACTCCACAGAACACATTTCCACCGCTCGAGTCCATCTGATACTTGCCATTGTTTTCTGTGATGTAAGCCTTTGATGCAGCTGCTCGGCCATGGAAACCCCCCCAAGAACATACGCCTCAGAACTTGGTATCCCTGCTCTGTAACTTTACACGGTCTACCACTTTGTGTGTGAGTTTGTGTGCCTCCTGAACACTTCCACTTTGCAGTAATATCATCTAGGACCTTCTTGGAATATCTAGGAAAGAAGAAATTTGATGAACTGTCATGTTGCCATAGTGGCATCCTATTACAGTATCAATCTCAAATTCAGTGAGCGCTCTGCCTGTCACAAAAAAATGTATAAATGCAGGCTGCATGGGAAGGAGTTTGATTTTTTACAAATGTGACGATGGGACTGAAGAAAACACCTGAATTCAAGATGAAACCTGAGATATTTGCCCATATAGTCTAGTTCTTTCTGACCATAGAATCTATTTTAAAGATGGGCATGGCCACCTTGACTTCGTATAAACTTCTCTTTTTACCTTGGGTTTCTTTTGAAAGCAGTCTTTATGTTAAATCTGACTACTGAGAACCCAAGGATACTGCATATGATGGGAAATTGTCAATCACAGGGAAGCCAAGCATTAATATATACACTTCCTTATCATCCATGTTATTCTGCATGGGATCATATTTTTTTTAAAAATTAACAAAACATTGTATTTATAGACTGTATATAAAAGATGGACATCATAATGTCACCCATTGGTTTTGGAATCTACATTTTAAAGTTTTGGCTGTCGCCATGGTTTTCTTTTCCTTTTTTAACTCCAGGATGAGTGGCCTGTGAGAGGTCCTGGAGGTTGCTGTTTGGTTGCACTACATAAGACTAGAAAAGAATGATTGACATTTTTACCTCATTTAGAAAATGTGTGTGTGAGGTATTTAAGAAGTTGAGTGGTAGGGTTATTTTTTTCGTAGAGTTCACAATCAGATCTTTATTTACCACATTAGTTGCCTCCTGCTGACTTTTAGAAAGAATGCAGGTTCAAGATATTTCTGCATCGGCTTCACTTTTCAGAGGCGGATATTATCCCGTCTTTAATACTGAATCTATGTTACTTCTGACTGGGTTTGTTAACGATCTGCCTTTTCAGCAGATTCTTTTTACAGAAATACAGCCGCAAACCAACAATCAACTTCTTTCATGCCTGCGGACACTCATCTCTGTGGCAGTCTCAGCCAGATATTTCAGTTTCTGATAACTTGAACACCTGCTGTACTTTTTCTTGACACCAGCTCTTGAGTTTTTGAGCGTAATTGCTCCAATTCTGTGGACTGTAGATGGGCATATGGGTGCCCCACCGGTTTCTGCCAGGTCTGAAGTCAAGTTCATGTTCATATGCGAGACGTGGTCTCTTTGGCCTTCTTTGCACTCCGGCAGGAGAGCTCAGATAGCACATTTGTTTTATTCTGTACTTACATCCTTTAGTGTGGCTCAAGCTACTCACAGTCATGTGAAAAGAACGTCTTTGCAGGGCTCTATGCAAACATGGGAAAAACTAAGCAGACTCCATGAATTCAATAGCTTGCAGATCCATCTTTAGCAACAACAACTTGAAGTAATCGGTTTCTGTATGATTATCAATCTCTCACATCGATGTGGAGGAATTTTGGTGCAGCGCTGATTTCGACTGGGCCATTGCAATGCCTTGAATCTTTTTGTTTCCAGCTATTCTGTTGGGAATTTGCTGGTGTGCTCGGGATCACTGTCCTGTGACGCCTCACGGTTCACTCAAAAATACTTTTTGTATACTGAAGGATTCACAGTCAACTCAATGGCAGCCAGGTGCCTAGCTCCTGTGGCTCCAGAATAAGCCCAGTATGAAACCTCCAACACCATGCTTGACAGTCGATGTGAGATATTTGTGCTGGTGTTTTGTGATTTGTTCAGATGCACCTTTACAACTATGTTCTTTGTAAAGAGAAGAGACTTTCTCCTGGCAGCCCTCCCAAACAAACCATACTTGCTTAGTTGTTTTCTAATTTTACTGTCACAAACTTTAACGTTTAACATGTTAACTGAGGCCTGTAGAATCAGAAATGTAGCTGTTGGCCCTTTTTTGCAATTTCTCTGAGCAATGCAGGGTGAATCTGCTGGGACTTCCACTCCTGGGAAGGTTGCGACATTGTTTCCTCTTCTTTCGGCTGCTCCTGTTAGGGGTCACCACAGCTGATCCTCCGCTTACATCTCATCCGATCCCTTGCATCCTTTTCTATCACTCCAGCCCTCTTTACATCATCCTTTACTACCTTCTCGATGGTCTTCCTCTTCTCTTCCTGCCCGGCAGCTCTATCTTCAACATTTTTATTATACTTTGTCCATCATCATCCATGCTCCAGACCAGCATAGCGCCAAATCTTCTGCTTTTATAGAGGAGGTACACTGCCCGATGAGCAGTTCATCTACTGCATTTGATGAACAGAAGCTGGCTGCTACTTACCCCTTTAATTCGTATAGAAGTTGTAAGGGTGCACTTAGTTTTTCACAGGATTGCATAGAGTACTGTAAAATCCCTCTTTTTTCATGACGAGATAAAAATATGCACATAAAAAATTTGAAATTCTGAAGCGCCCAAAAGTTTTCACTTTTGCACAGCATTGTGTATCTATAAAGCCTATTAGATAAGCTTTATTTGAAGCCTGGCTCCTCAGTTTGCAACAAGACTGCCACTGTTTACCTCACATAGCAAATCTGCCTGTTTGATGACCACAGCTTCATGAATTATGAACATAGTTTGGGGCATAAATACAGAAAATAACTCAAAAAGAGGGAGCCTGTCAGTGCTACAAAAGAATCTGTATTTCAGTCATGAGTGCGTGTTTTGCATCAGCGGCGTGTCACTGTTATCTCATGCTTAAAGTGTTGTCTCGATACAGTAACAGCGAATACAATCATATTCACACAGGTGTGTATACGTGTGTGCGCCGCCAATTCTCTGAGCCTCTTACAGGGAAATCCCAGCACAAAAGAATCATTCTTTCCTCCCCTCTGTTGCATTTCTCATCCACTTAAGCTCATTTAGCCAAATTGTTCCACCGTGAGAGTTGTCAGTTTGACAGGTCTGAACGGTAATCTGTATGAATGTGGCCGTTGGTGTATGTGTGTGGGTTAGCCGCGGTGTAAAGGCTGCAGTGATGAGTGTAACTGCATCACTGAGAGCACGGCTGCCTGGTTCAAGGATGAGGCACTTCACATTAATGCTCCCCTCCTCTCTAAATTGCTTCCAGCTGAAGCATTAGCATATTCAAAGGCCAATTTAGGCCTGACACAGAGACACCACTTCAACAATGCGACACTACAGTAATGTTTCCACTGTCTGAGGATGCTTAAACATGTGATCGCGATGTAAATGCATGCACGCGTCCATTGTGCACGTTTGCTGTTTGTTAGCGTGTGCCCTCTGGGCCTCATGAGCTTGTCGATAAGAGTTACAGGACTCCTGAAGAACAGATGATTCCCCAGGGTCTACAATGACCCTTTGAGCTGAAATGCAAAGTGTGTCAGAAAGAGCCTTCACATGCTATCAGTCAACATGTGTGGCTCTGTGTTTGCATCTGCATCCCAGATATGCACTTTGGCCAAAAACTTAGTTTGCCCTTGATGCGCGCCGCTTTGCCATTTTGAAGAAGCGGGGCCGGCGGGTGCACGCATATGTGTAAAAGTGTGTGTTGAACCATTGGTATTCCATCGCCCTGAGCAATCAGTGGCCAAACAGATCCCATCATGTTTGTGTTAGGAGAACAGATAAGCTCCATTCCCTCCAGCCTCGCTGCATGCTGATGCTCCTTTCAGCCAGCTTGGATGGATTACAGCATTCACTTCATGGTTCGGACCTGCACTGGAGTGAGATGTATTTGGAGGTTTGTTTAGATGCTTCACCTCGGAATTGCTTTAGTGTCAGCCATGTATGCGCTTCAGCGGTTTCAGGGACAACTGGGCCGTACTTTCCTGAGAGCAAAATGTGACACAGGATGTCAGTGAGGACTGAAACCTGCCTTATGCTCTCTGGTGTGAGACAGAAACCTATCATATTTAGGCAGGAAGTGTCAGAGTTATTATAGCTGAAGTCATTTTATTGTTTCGCTTTTAGTTTGTGTTTTCAGTTTGTTCAATTAGTAGCGTTTTCATTGTTTGCAAATGATTCATTTTTATTAGTTTCTCTTGTTAGTTTTTAGTGTTTTTTATAATTAGAAAACGAAGGCTAGTTGTCAGTGCAAGAACATATACAGACACACCAGTTACACGCTGACAAACTTCCACACTAGCAAAGACTAAAAACAGCAAAGACATTTAATCTTTAGTTTTTATTCTATTGCCCTTAGTTTAGTAAATTCATTATTATGTCAGATGGTTTTCATAATTTTTTATAGTCCAGTTTTTATTTTTATTCCACTTAATGTTTTTTCCACATATTTTTTAGTTTTTAAGTTAAATATAACAGACTTTAGGATTAGTATTTAGTAATTCATATCTTATTATTAAAAATTGTAAAACATAATTTAAAGTGGATCTATAATGTTCTTACCAACTGTACATGTTTATTCTTGAACTATGTCACAGTGACTCCCATGATATATCGGTGAAAACAATCCTCATTTACGTTACATGGACAAAAGAATTGGGCCACCTACAGTACATACTGTACCTACAGAAGCTTTTATGACTTCTCATTCTTAATCCATAGCTTTTATTATGGAGTTGGTCCATAACCATGTCCACTATTCTGGGAAGGTTTTCTACAAGATGTTGGAATACATTTGTAGGAATTTTTGCTCCTTCGTCCAGAAGAGCATTTGTGAGGTCAGACCCTGATGCTGGACAAAATGTTGGTTCGCAATGTCCATTCCAGATTATCCCAAAGATATTTGATGGGGTTGAGGTCAGGGCTCAGATCAGTTCTTTCACACCAAATTCATCCAACAGTGTCTTTATGGACCTTGCTTTGTGCACTGGGACATAGTGATATTGGAAGCGTCCCCAAATTGTTACCACAAAATCTGCAGCATATAATTCTCCAAAATGCCTTGGTAAACTGAAGCATTCAGCTCCACTGAAACTAAGGGCTCCAGGCCAACCCCAGAAGAACAGTCTAAAGGCATTATCCCTACTTCACCGAACTTTACAGTTGGTACAATACAGTCAGGCAGGTAATGCTCTACTGGCATTCCCCAAACCCAGATTCATCCACAATGCCAGCTAGAGAACCATGATTTTTCAAAGAAAGCTTTTCCACTACTCCAGAGTCGAGTGGTGGTGCATTTTACACCACTCCAGTTGGTGCTTGATATTGTGCTTGGTTACTTAAGGCTCTCATGGAGCTGCTCATCCTTGGAAAACCATGCCATGAAGCTCCCAGCACTCAGGTTTTGCTGATGTTAATGCCAGAGGAAGTTTGTAATTCTGCATATACTAAGTCAGCAGAGTATTGGTGACCTTTATGTGCTAGATGCCTCTGCACTTGGTGACCCTGCTCTGTAACTTTACATGGTCAACAACTTAAGGGCTGAGTCCTAAATGCCTCCTTGCAACAATACCACTTACAATTGATCATGGAATAGCAAGGAAGGAAGAATTCCATGAACTGACTTGTTGCAACAGTGGCATCCTATTACAGTTGTACACTCAAATTCAGGAAGCTCTTTAGAACAAACCATTTTTTCACAACTGTTTGTAACGGCAGATTGCATGGCTAGCTGCTTTATTTTATACACCCGTGGCATTGGGATTGAATGAAACACCTGAAATCAATGAGTGATGTATGGCTCAATACGTTTGTCCATATAACGTATCAGATGCTGGGCTCTATCACAGCCTGTCAGTCCTTTCCAGGCTAGGTAACAGCACCCTGACTGCCATTAGGTGTCAGAATGACATCCTTGGACCCCTTGTCAGCTGGCGCAGTGGATCCTGGGTCCTTCTTGGTGCACAGCAATGACCCAGCTTCATGTGGTGAAAGTATGCAACTGATACCATTGCCTGGCCCCTACCCTCACCTGACCTAAATCCAACAGAACACCTCGGGACATTATGTTTCAGTCCATCCGACACTGCCAGGTTGCACTTCTCACTGTCCAGGAGCTCAGTGATGCCCTGGTCCAGATCTGGGAGAAGATCCCTCAGTTCACCATCCATCATCTCATTAGGAGCACGCTCCAGCATTGTCAGGCATGCCTACGAGCACGTGGGGACCATAAAAAACTACTGAGTATCATTTTGAGTTGCAGCAATGAAATTTTGGCAAAATGAACTAGTGTGCCGCATAATTTTTCACTTTGATTTTCAGGGTGTCTTTAGATTCAGCCTGTTGTAGGTTGATAATTTTCATACTTAACACATCACCTAGTCCATATTAGTACGGATATCCAGCAGGATTTTTTCCTGTTGAGAGCTGATGTGTTTTCAAAGTGTGCCTTTAATTTTTTTTTTTTTTTTGATCAGTGTATTAATTTGTTTGTGTGCGTGTATGTATATACGATGATTAGCATACCATGCAGGATTTGGATGTATGAACTGTTTGTATATGTGACAGTCATTGTGATTTTTAATGCTCATTCTTGAACAACTAACCGTAAGTGTAAAAAATCTTATACAGTGCACAATTAACAGCAAACCCTCATATTTGTGATTCCCATATAGGATTGTAATAATAGGAAATCAGCTGAGACAGAAAGGACAAACTATAGTCAAGAAGAAAAGCAGCACAGTTCACAGTTCAAACAGTAAAGACGCATGGAAAAGGACAAAATCAATACCAGCCTCTAAAGGTGCCACTTAGATCTAAAAAGTCTGTTTTCTTCTTTTGATCTTCAGAGTACTTCCATAATGAGCCATTTCATTTTATAAATGCATCCTTTTTCCCTGTGTTTTAGGCTGAGAGTCAGAAAAAAATAAGATGTTTTTCTCCACAATTTTGAAACTGTGAGGTTTCAGGGGCTTTTTCAAAACAGCGACTTAAGTCAACTCAATTTGGTTGCATCTGACACTTTATATGCAAACAGAACAAACTACATAGCCAGAATTTTCTCTGGTGTCAAATGAGACTTTGGTTGGTGATAATGAGTGATAGTAAATATGGTTGGCCCGTGTACTGTAAAGGCCGTGCCTTACTTAATAAAAATCTATGCATTTTCTTATATTTTTGTGAAACAAGGTCTACATGATAAAACACAGTGATCTGTGGTTCATAAGTCACACAGGCAATTAAAATTATTAAAATCATGAAAGATGTATCAATAAATAATAGGAAACCAGATGTGCAATGGAGGCAATATCCATAAATTAGATGTCCCACATGAATAAAATAAGAAAGTCACACTCACTATTAACCAGTCTTACATATGTGTGCACACCTCTACAATTATATTTAAGTCACACAGGTTTTTTGTTCAACCTCATGGCATCTACCTGTTGTTTCATATATGCAGGGGGCAAATGAAAAGAAGGTTTGGGTGTTTTGTTTTTTTGGGTGGCTGTGGCTCAGGAGGTAGAACCGGTCATCATCTAGTCTGAAGGTTGGTGGCTCCCCAGTTCCTCCAGCCCGCATGCCAAAGCCTCCTTGGGCAAGATAGTGAGTGTGTATGTCATAGTTAAAGTGTGTGACTAGGTGAATGAGGCTTGCAGCAAAAAGTGCTTTGTGCTATATAAGTATTATTCCTGGTTTCAAATGTCTTCCACTGGGTAATAGCAAAGTAGCTCTAGAAGCAAACCTTGCATCTGAGCAAACATCCTGGATTAAATCCGGGCAGTTATTTTAAAGCCCCCATATAAATAAAGAGAACCAACGTGAATCCAATGAAAAAACTCTTCAAGACTTTGGCAACTTTTCCCAAATTTATTTATTTCCCTGCAAGTTCTACTCCCACTATGCATGGGCACAATTTCACAACACTGGCTTCTGAAAAGGTTATGAAACTCTGCTGATTCCCTCCTTGCAGGCAGGAGTAGAAAAATATTTAGTGATTCAGAATTTTCCCATCGATTTCTGTTCAGATTTCTATACTGCGAAGAAAGCAAAGCAGTAGAGATGAAGCCATTTTCATGCTCATCAGGTGACTCACAGTGGCCAGAGATCCCTACTTAAACAATCTGAGGATGTTAACGAGGCAAAGTGCTTTCACACAAAGTAGTGTAAATTTAGACAGCTTAATTTAGACACTTCTATTCACTTTTAGCTGTTAATGTGGGAGAGTTGTAAGCTCCGTGAAGTGCACAAAATGCACATTTGGAGCCATAATTAACTTGTCACATTCTTTTTTAACACACATGACTTCACTTTTCTGTACTGGCTCAGCTGGGAAAACCACATGCCCGTTCAAGCTGTAGAACGCTTTGAATTTTCTACTGGGAAGCTAAATAAGACTCTTTGCATCAGCATGGAATGTGCCACTTGGCTCTGCAGTTAACACAACGAGAGTTACGGCAAGACTGAAAAATGACTGATGGTATTCCACTGTTGGCTCAGTGGCAATTTTACAGAGCTCAGACTGTCATATTGCTATGTTATTAATAAGACAGACTAAGACACAGTAGCTAATGTGGCTTCCCAAGAAGCAGATCCAGGACTCCACCACAGCAAACAGGACCCAATCTACAGGCCAATCTAAAGATGCCCCTGAGACTGTCCAACATCATGTGGTGAAAGCATGCAGACAGTTCCTGGAGAATGAAGGAACTGATACCATTGACTGGCCCCTACGCTCGCCTGACCTAAATCCAATAGAACACCTCTGGGACATTATGTTTCAGTCCAGCCAACACCGCCAGGTTACACCTCAAACTGTCCAGGAGCTCAGTGATGCCCTGGAGGAGATCCCTCAGGACGCCATCCATCACCTCATTAGGAGCATGCCTCAGCATTGTCAGGCTTCCATACAAGCATGCAGGGGCCATAAAAACTACTGAGTATCATTTTGAGCAATGAACTTAAGGCAAAACGAACAGAGTGCCGCATAATTTTTCACTTTGATTTTCAGGGTGCCTTTGAATTCAGCCCTCTGCAGGTTGATGAAGATGCCCCTGAGACTATCCTGCATCTTGGCAGGGTGTAAAATGCAAGCTGGGACAAAGTATACAAGAAGCCATAACCAAGTGGAAGGAATAGTATACAGGAGCCTCTGTGTTGCATAGGAATTTTACATCCCCAAGTCTTCTGACAGTGGTAGAGAACAACAGAAGTCTTCACATGTACTTGGTACTGGTACTTCGAATTTGAGGCAAACTGCATCTCCTGACTATCCAGCCAGACATAGCGGTGGCTGGCCAGACTCAGAGGGGTGGAAATGTGATAGATGTGGCATCTCAGCTGACAGCAACATCAAAAAGAAGACACTGAAGTGATAATAGGAGCATTAGGGGCAGAAACCTGCCAAGTGGGAGAGTGGCTCCAACTTATTCCTGATGTCTAGATGAGTGCTTCCTTAAGCTAAGATACTGTGCAAAATATATCAGTTGCTCTGCTGCTGGACCTAGAGTTACTGTGCTCTTGTTTTCATACAGTCTGCAGTTAGAAAGCTAATGTGCGTTTGATATGAAACTGATCACTTTACACCTGGAAGTTTTAATGACTTCGGCTGGTGTAAACTGGGATTTATGGAAAATCTCCTGGCACTGGTGAACAGAGCCAAAACCCACTCTCCTCTTCCCTTGACTTCCTTCTCTGTTCTGTCCAACATGTGCTGTCGTTGTTGCCGCAAGCAGTTTGCCCAGTAATGAATGCAAATCACCCATTTTTGCCGCTTATGTGCATCAGCATATCTCTAACGAAGAACCGCTATGTGTAAATTGGGATTTTAACCAAGAGCAGCAAAGCTTTGGCTACCTTCTGATCTTGGCAGCCCTGAAAACGGTGCTATTTCAAGCTAAAAGCTGCTACACACTGTGTGATTTCAGAAATCTTACAAGTTAATTGCAAGCAAGAATTTAATAAATGTCTGTGGGATGTTTTTGATTGATGCATAAATGCATGTGCGATGATATTACCTCAACAAAGCAGCAAATCTTCTGCTTTTTCTTTCTATTCTCCATACAGTCATGTGAAAAAGAACGTTTCAAAGGACTTCATGTAGTCCTGTAAAAAAGTTAGTACAGCCTTATATGCAAATCAAGAGGATAAACAGCAGCCAAGTGCTGCTAATCAAATGCACGTGATTAACTGATAATCAGCCAGAGCGACCACCTCTATACAAGCAGAAGTTTTGGTAGTTTGCTGATCTGGAGCATTTAGGTGAGTGTCAAAACAATGCCACAATCTTCCCAGGAGTGGACATCCCAACATGTTCACTCACACAAATTGCTGAGAGTCTAAGAGCTACAGCTCAAACTCTACAGGCCTCAGTCTGCATGTTGAATGTTAAAGTTCATAACAACACAGTAACAAATGCCTGAACAAGACTGGCTTGTTTGGAAGGGTTGCCAGTAGAAAGTCTTTTCTCTCTAAAAAGAACATGACAGCGTGGCTTAGGTTTGTAAAGTTGCATTAGAACAAACCGCAAGACTTCGTGCACAATGTCCTTTGTGTTTGTCAGACGGCTTTGCCAGTGCTATAGGCAATCTTAGCTCTTATTGTAATTTGTCTGCTTGAAGCTTGGGTCAAGACAGGCTTTTTTCAACTGAGACTTTTAGCAAAGGTCAAGGCTTACCTCCCTAAAAACGATTCTGAGAGGGTAATTCACGTTTTTATTACATCACGCCTTGATTATTGCAACTCTTTATATGTTGGTCTCAACCAGTCAGCTTTAAATCGCTTACAAACTGTTCATAATGCTGCCGCTCGCTTGCTGACTGGGAAGAAAAAGCATGACCACATAATCCCAGTTCTTGAATCTTTACACTGGCTTCCTGTCAATTTTAGAAT
>VUQH01032848.1:0-10762 GCA_015106775.1 Etroplus canarensis | reverse complement strand
CGTCATCAAATCCACCACCGAACTGTGCAAAATGCACAACAATATGTAAAATAAACACGCATTTATATCACACAGACAGCACAAATTAAACAATAAATATGCATGATCCAGCATAAAACGCATAAACTGTCACGGTTAGCCATTGGAGTGAGTGTGTGGACCCAAATACAGGACAGCAGAGCTGACTGAAGGTAAAAGGCTTTATTTGCCAAAATCACAGGAACACAAGTCCATGAAAATCCTAGGGAGCACTAGAGGGCAAGAGTCAGGGGAGACAACCAGTATGACGCGACAACGAGTAACATAGAAGATGGGACTTAAATAGACAAGGCAGGCCAATAGGCAGACGACAAGTGGACAGGGGCACAGCTGAGACAGACAAGACAGGGACTAAAACAGACTAACAAAATAAGACGAGACTTGACGCAGACAGAGACCAGGACCACTAACAAAGGAAACGGGCGAGGCATGGGGCAAAAGGAAAAAAACAGAACTCAAAAACTAAACACAAAAATCCTAACTAAAATATGGACCATGACATAAACGAACATACCTCGCTGGCTGCACACAACCAAGAGGGAATGAGTCCACTTGCATAACAAAAGGTCTTCAAAAGAAAATGTATAATCCATGTCAACTTGAAAAAATAGCACTTCTTAAACTTTAGCGGACTGTAACTTATCACGCTCTTAATGTTAGTTCCCAGCAGAAAAAAGGTGCAACAAGTAAAACATGTCCCATGCAACACAAAGTGAAAGAAGAGGCAGAAGTGTTAAAGAAAGGTGGGATGTCCACACGACAATGCAGACAAGTTGCCGAAAGTGTGAGGAAGTTCATTTTGCCCTCTCCTGAAGGCGCAGAAATGCCGGGAAGTGTTCAGGAATGATAAAGGCAGGGAAAGGACGCTTTCAAGAATATGTGGAGAGGTTGCAGATTTACTAAATTCGCATTCCGCGTCTTGTCTGCGCCCTAGTGGACACTAGGTTTAAGCTGCTTACTACTGACCGATGAAAAGTATCGAAAGTCATTTCCTCAAGAAAAAGGGGAAAACCACCAAAGACCTGACACGGGACCTGGGAGATGCAGCTGACCAAGCCTCATCAGAAATGTTCTCAGTGGAAGGGTTACTACCGAGAAGTCATTCTTAAGGAAAGGAAACACGAATAAAAGACTGGGGTATGCCAGATTACATGAAAACTTGACTGAATTTCAGTGGGAATAGTTCTTATGGAGTGATTAATCCAACTTTGACATTTTTGGTTTAAATTGTCATCGATATATATAGGGAGATCAGGAGAGAGGTGTAAGAGTGGGTGTCTGTAGTGATCTGCTAAGGCTTGGTCATCGTTTAGGGCTTCATTTTGGCCATTGGTGTTGCAGAACTTGTCTAAGCTGATGGAATTTTGAACACAGAAAAATACATTTTGATCAGTCATGCAATACCATATGGATAGCATTTGATTGGCAACGCCTTCCTTTTACAGCATGGCAGTGACTCCAAACACACTGCCAATGCAGTAAAAGCCAACTTGGATTAACAGTTAAGGTCGTAATTTTTTAAACTCAAAGTCCAAATCTTTTTTTTTTTTTCTTTAATATTGTCAAGTCTCCCTGTTATTTGACACTCAAGACTTTTGTAAAACAAAGTGAGATGTTGCTTGCTGTGGTGTATCTTGTCAAAGGTGTGACAATCACCATAGGGTTTTTCTTCTTATGGCTACAGCAAACATCACACTCTCTGTGAATACTGAACAGGAACACTAAAAAAGATGCTTCAGTGAGAAGTGAAAGTGCTGCAGCTTGAACATGAAAAAAGCAAAGCACCTACTAGTAGCCATTGTAATGGTTATCAGCAGCTAGTATGTAAAGAAGATTTTCAAAGAAGAGTTAAAAACAGAGAGAAATGAAGCAAAGGAGGGCAGGAGAGGGATAAGACGAAAAACCTGCTGATGTGTGAGCACGTGTGGACCATAAGGGCTTTACACTCAGTAATGGACAGCAAGGAGCCTCAGGGTCCCTGTGTGGGTTATTGATTGAGATTGGAGAGAAAAAAGAGACAATTGAGTACGAAGAAAAGAAAAAAAAGAACGCAAGAGTGCAGGGGTAGGTTCACACACACACCCTTTTACTGCACAACTTGGGTATCAAGGGAAGAAACAGAGTGTTCCAGTTTTGCAGCAGCAGTGATTTGGCCCAGCCAATAAAGTTAACTGAGTCCTGCTCCATCATCCTGCTGCAATCTAACAAACTCTACAGAAATTGTGGAGGGGGGAAGACATGTAAGAAAGGTGTTGCTTCTTTCTTCTGAAGATAATATATGGTTTCTGGCCTCACCAGCCTACACAGCATTTCTGTCTTTAATTCTATATCACCTACATATTCTAAAAAAAGGGGCTTTTAAATTGTCTTTATTAATGTTATTATTTCTAGAGGAAGGTTTGATGTCATTGGTTTTATCCATTGCATTTATTATATTTTTCCCCAAAACAACGCTATTATCTGCATTATATGGACAAAAGTACTGTGATACATTTCTTAATTAATGAATTAAGATGTCATATTGCCACAGGTTTATAAACTCAATCATGTGATCTGTGAAAGAACAGGACATTCTAAAAGAGCTAAATGAATTCAAGCATGATACCGTACAGTGATTGGATACCACCTCTGCGACAAGCTAGTTGGTGAAATAGGAATTTTGTGGACCAAAGCAACTCAGCCATTAATTCATAAAACACATAAAGTTTCAGAGCAACATCAGCGAGTGAACAGACCGTACCTTGTCTGGCATTAACATCAGCACAAAAACTGCACCAGGAGCTTCATGGCATGTCTTTCCATGGCTAAGCAGCCTTGCATCATCAAGCAAAATACCAAGTTTTGGATGGAGTGGTGTAGAGCACATTACCACTGAACTCTGGGGCAGTGGAAATGTGTTCTGTGGAGAGACAAATGATGGATGAGTCTGGGTTTGGCAAATTCCTGGACAACATTTCCTGCCTTACTGCACTGTGTCAAGTTTGATGGAGGAGGAAATGCTAGGGATTATTTTTCTGGGGTTGGCGTGAGCCTCATAGTTTCAGTGAATGGAAAACATAATGCTTTATCTTTCCAAGACATTTTGGATAATTCTATGCTTTCAGTGTTGTGGGAACAGTCTGGGTAAGGATTTTTTCTTTTCTAGCTTGACTATGCACCAGTGCACTAAGAAAGCTCCATAAAAGCATAGTTTGGTGAGTTTAGTGTGGAAGAACTTGACTGGCCCACACAGAGCCCTGACCTCAACCCATCGCCCTCCTTTGGGATGAACTACATCAGAGACTGTGAGCAAGGTCCCCTCATCCAGCAGTGTCTGACTTCACAAATGCTCTTCTGGAAAATTCCCACAGACACACTCCAAAATCTTGTAGAAAGCTTTCCCAGAAGACTGGAAGCTGTTACACATGCAAAGGGGGACCAACGTCATATTAATGCCAGTGGGTTTAGAGTCATAAAGTCACCTGCAGGTGTAATGCAAAAGTGGCCCAGTTTTGATCATCATTAAAAAAAAAAAGATATTCAGCCTTGCGAATGTCCACTAACCTCACTGATTCCAGCAGATAACAACTGTTATACTCTGCAATGTCCTCGTCAATCTGTGCTATGTGTTGCAATGGACTGGATGGCTATTGAAAAAAGTATTGAACATATTCTAATAGAGTGTTACAAGAGAAGCTCTTCAAATTGGGTCAGAAAACATAACTAGGGTTACCTGTTAGTGAGTGTAACAATAGTAGCTCCATACTGTCCTGATTTGCATTTGTATACCTTACAGGGTTTTCATTTACAAAGCCTCCCTCCCCAACACGTGGGGATATTTTCCTGTCTTTTTTTTTTTTTTTAATGAATTCAAACTCTTGCAAGGGAAGTGGTATCCATTGTGCATATGTCACATTTTTAAATGAGACCCCTGATCTGTACCAGGTTATGTAACAACATGGAATCATAAAATAATTCCATGTAGTAACACTTGGTTAGAAAAGCGAGAGCAAGTAAAGAGTTCGCATACAGCATAATCTCTATGCAACATTTTAAATATTATACTGCAAAGTCTAATTATTTAGTTAAATTCAGTGGAAAGTATTACAAACATCTTCCATTATCAAGTAGAAGGTTCAGGCCTGCCTAGATAAATAAAGGGAAGTCACTCTCTGCCAGACACTACGAGCTCTCGGTGTGTTACTAGAAACTCAGGATGTAGTTTGGACAACGAATACAGCTGTGCTCCATTACCTGAGTTGTTCAGTTGTTTTTTCTGTTCACTGTCAGCGAGGTGACACTGCGGATGAGGTGGTGTGCGTTGGAAAACTAAAATCAACCCTTTGGGACTGAATGCTCTTGTCTGGTATTTTAGATGCAGAGAGTACTGCAGAGGCAGGTATGGAATTTTAATGATAACACTGCCAGAGAGATAAATTTACAGGCTTTGCAGAGATGGGGAATGTTGGAAATGCTATTTAGGTCAATAGCCAGATTGGATCAAGTATTCAGAACTTATTCAGTCATTGGCAAAATAACAGAATTGGCACCCTATAATAAATGATAAGAAGAAGAAGGGACCCAAAAGAGGTACCAAATATATCCTCCTGGTATCCCAAAGCAATAAAGCAGAGGTTGTTGTATTGACAGCTAAAAACCAATATTCTCACCAACACTGGATGAACAATATAAGCGCCACTACACTCATTTGAATTTTTCATTTCAAACCCGGACTGTAGCATTGAAGAATATTGAATTATTCACAGTCAATAACCTCATCAAATGCAGCATTAGTGTATTTATTATTGGAGTTTGATGCTCACCCTGCAAAATGTTCCGCCAATCACCATGGCCAAAATATTGTTTGATGAATCAACCAGCCAGTGTCGCTTGGCTTTATCTTCAGTGTGTCTTTTTAATTGTCTTAAACACATTAACCCACGACTAAACGGCTAGCTTCGTGTTGCCAGCAGATTCTGACGGCCATAGTGTCTCTGCAATCAGCCGAGGAGCAACATTCAGAGTCAGAAAGAGAAACTCGCAGAGAAAAATAGTTCAATTTAAAGACCACAAATCATGCTGTGTTTCTTAAATTTTGCTTTTTGCAGCTCTAAAGTGATAGTGATCTATAGAAAGCTATGCAAAAAAAAAGCTGTTTCTGTCCTTTGAGGTCTTTGCGGGGGCGGCTGTGGCTCAGACCTGGTTGGGAACCAGAGGGTTGCTGAGGTCGCTGGCTCAGGACCAACCTGGACCTTAGTTGCCTACTTGGAACCCACCAGTTCAAGTCCCTGTACTGGACCAATGTGTATGTGGTGGTGGACAGAAGACCAGACTAGATTAGGTGTCATCTTACCCCCACCTTAGCACTGCGAAGGTGCCCTTGAACAAGGCACTGAACCCCCCCACTGTGCTCCTTGGCACCTGTTATGGGCTGCCTTGTTCTGCACCTCTTTCAACACTGCATGCTTCTGATCCTGCTGTGTGTTGTGCATGTAAAAGTGTGTGTATAACAACTAAAAAAGAATGTGTTGTCTTGTAATTTCCCCTGTAAAAAAGTATGTTCTTCTTTCTTTCTTTCTTTCTTTCTTTCTTTCTTTCTTTCTTTCTTTCTTTCTTTCTTTCTTTCTATCTGTTTGATCATGGCCCACAGATCTGTCTCACTATGACAATATGCCTAAATAGAATAAGTTTCATCCCCCGGCTTAATTACCTTTTGGGATTAAATAGAGCTAATGAAGCTGCCATATTGGGTGGTCCATGACCCTATCACCGGTTCACCACTGTTTCTTCTAGATATTGACTACTGCAGACCAGGAACACCCCTCAAGAGCTGCAGCTGTGGAGATGCTCTGTCCCAGTTATCTAGCCATCACAATGAGGATCTTGTCAAACTTGCTCAAATCCTTATGCTTGCCAATTTTTCCTGCTTCTAACTCATCAACTCTGAGGACAAACTGTTCACTTGTTGCCTAATATATCCCATTATAACAGGTGATACTGAGTCTTATTTACTTCACCTGTCAGTGCTCATAAGGTTATGCCTGATCGGTGTATGTATCTAAAGAATCAGCTAGTTCAGACTTGTTAAAAAGTAAAAATG
Organism: Etroplus canarensis; assembly: GCA_015106775.1. Lineage (NCBI taxonomy): Eukaryota > Metazoa > Chordata > Actinopteri > Cichliformes > Cichlidae > Etroplus > Etroplus canarensis. The sequence goes on along the minus strand of VUQH01032848.1, from coordinate 4,644 downwards.
GACGTGACTGAAGTGGCAGTGATTGTGCCAGCAAATGTAACTGATGTTGTTTAAGAAAGGTTTTTATTAAAGTTTCAGGAAAACATAGATCCTATATTTTCCAGGTGATTAGATGGAAACTCTTCTCATAGCTTCTTCAAAAATTGACTCATATTTAGTTGTACATTTTAAAACTCCCTTTTTAAAAAATGTATCTCTTCACACACTTTTTATTACTTGCACTTTAATTTCTTTATTCATTTTTTGCTTTGTTTGAAATTTAATTAATGTTTCATGTGAAAGAAGGCTGCCAGAGTAAGAATGTCATTGTACAGTCTAACCTGCTGTGCTTTTTATTGTGCTTATGACAATAAACTGCTTATCTTATAGGGGACAAGTCTTATACACTATGCCGTTAATTCTAAAAAAATTGAGAACGCTGTCATATTTACCCAGAACATGTGACTCAGAAGCAGACCCAAACAACTGTCAACATGTTTCACTGGTTTAATTATAAACAGAGAATAACAGGGCATACAGGGCATATATGTTGAAATGCATTAGATTAAATTAGCTTAGGAACACATGCAGTGATATGAAATATAACAGCCATTTTCTGTTATTGTCCCTGTGATGTTACTAAACACAGAAGTTTAGAGATGTCTGGTGGTTAAATGTATGGAACTTCAGCTGCTCCCTTGTATTCTCCTCAAGGGGTCGCCTCAGTGGATTAAAACGCATTGGTGATTTGGCAAAGGTTTTAATGCTGGATGCCCTTCCTAATGCAACCCTCAGTGATTAGAGGGGCTCATGTCCACACCTGGAATCAAACCAGGGACCTTTGTTTCACTTGTAAGGCAAGTGCATAAACCACTACACTACAGGGACAGTAAGCAAAGGCTAAATAAACATATTAAATTAAAAAGCAGTGTCAGTGAGATATTCACCTTCAAATGCATCAGCTTTCTCAAAATGCCTTGGTCACGTCACAGCACACCAGCTAAGAACCACTGGTCCAAAGACAGTAAAGCTGCATGCTGCTTGATGCCAGTGTTTTAATGATCTTTCGAAATAACTTCTAGTTGATACTTTTAGAGCTCAACTTGAGTCACATCTTGCGCATCATCTGGAGAGGGAGCTGCTGCTGCTTCAGTCTCTCCCGATATTTCTGAAATGACGGGTCATGCATTTCATGGTGTTAAGTTACCCATGGTCATTTTGATATAGTGTCACTTCTGTCCCTTTCAGGATTAAGAGAGTGTGAGGATCCACAACACAGGACTCTGCGGATATGCAGGGCAAACAATCAGTATTCACTGGGTCACAAAAAAAGTCCTTCAGAAACAAAGTAAATTAAAAATAGTGATGGGGAAATGATACTGAGGCTTCGGAGCTTGTGTCACTCTTCCTGAAGTGAAGTGATTCGAACCACTGTTTCGGAGCGTGTATCAAAACACCACGGTCATGTGACCGATGACATTTGAAGCTTTGGACATCACCACAGTCTTACTTAGTGCTTTGTTCGTTTTGAAGCATTTCATTGGTTCAGAGCGTTTAGGTGTGTTTCATTGGTTTAGAGTGTTTCATTGGCTCAGAGCATTTATTTGGTATTATAACGTGCATCTTTATTCTTCAACAATGTTGGTTTTTGAAGAGAGAGGTTTGGTTAGTGTTGATGAGTTTGATGATTTTTGGCAGTTTTGATGATGGAGATCCAGAGGTATTATATGTTGAGATCCTGCTGAAACTACAATTCTTTCAGTCAGTCACACTTTGCCTTTCTTTCTGTCTCAGAGGTATTTGAGAAAGCAGCATTTGGCAAGACCAGAGGACCCTCTGACATACTGGGCAGCATCAAGACATTATACTATATATAAAATATTTTCCAAAGCTGGGGAGCTCGTGAGCCAGAAAAGGAGCAGACTGAAGCCTGACACAGTAGAGAAAAAATTATTTCTGAATAAAAACCTGTGAAGAAAAAAACCTTTGTCACCTTGTTTCTATGAATAAACATTACTGATGGACACCACAAGTCCCCAAATGACTAATAAACCTTTTTTCTTTAAAAGGTTTTCTTTAAAAACACTAAAACAAGATGTTTCTGTGTTCAGACAAACACTAGAATCAGTCAGAAAGTTGCATAAGCTCTGTGTACAGCAAGAGACTTCTTGTTCAGTTTTTAAATTAAGCTTCTAATTGAACCTGAACCAACATTTTACCTTCATATTCTGTCATTTACTTTAATCTGCACTGGTTTTGAGAGTGTGGGTGAGTGTGTCTGCATATTAAGGTTTTGTTTAAACAAATGTCTTACTCCTTTGAAAAAAGAACTTAGACACTGCACTGAACTAACAACGCAACAACTGAGCAAAAGAAAGGCAGGGATATAAATACACCTGAGACTTTTGCAAACGAGAAGCAGGAGGGTAAGGAGCACAGATAACATCAAGGACAGGAAGCAAAACTAGATGCTGGTATTCTAGTAAAACAGGAAGTGAAAAACATAACAGAACTCAGATGTGAGACATCTGGACAGAAGGACATAAACACAAGAGGATGACAGAGGAAACTAATAACAGTCAAAACTCAAATGGAGGATAGAACTAAGAACTAGGCTTGAATATTAACAGTCTAATAAACAGTACTAAAAATTAAGAAATCCTGAAACCATGAAGAAAAACGTACAAACTAGAATACAAAAACCCAGAACTGAGACTAAAAACAGAAACTATACAGAGAACTGAAATACAGAGATCAGAAAATGTGTGAAGAAAACACAAGAGAAGCTGGAATAAAAGAACAAAAAACTACATGAAACAAGAACCTAGGCACACGAAGAGCATGGAAACCTAAACATACAGGAAACTAACAAAAGGTCAAACCCTAAAACCACAAAACCCACAGACCATGACAGCCTCTGGCTCACTGCTTTTAACAGCTCCTGGTAGGTAAATGATTTTATCAGTTCGCTCTGATCTCCTTTCTTTTGAAAGATCTTTTTATAACAGCTGGCATCCCTCAGTGTGCTTTCTGTCCCTCTCTTTTCTTTTTTGACACCCTGATTTTGCTTTCTTGGGGAAAGGCATGACTCAGCGGTGCACTTTTGCAGTCACCTAGATGGAATAAATGAGCTGTGATGTCGAGGTGAGTCCAAGTGTGGGGTGGACTAAACCACTTTGCTTTATTTGTAAAGAATGAAAAGGGCATCGGGAGCCTCTACAATTTTTTTAGAATCAAAGCTCAGTCACTCAACCAATTTATTAAAGCAATTTGACTGGGCACTACTTACCAGGCCCAGACAGAATCAGCAGATTTTTTTCATTATTTTCTGCAGGGATCCAAGAGGGAAATCTGTGGAATTCTGTGAAGTGGTTTATGCCTGTACATCATCAATGATTAGTGCAAAAAAAAAATCATAATTATCATTTCCTAAGCAAATTTGTTGATTTATATAAAACAATAAATCAACCTAAATTTTCTCAACATCATATTAAGCTGAAATAAAATATCAATTTACACAAGCTTTTGAATTTAATGCGGTTAATTTCATCATGAAGTTTTCAGGACAGCCTTTTCACAACAATCAAAAGTCACGGCAATATACATGAGTGACAGAGAGGCAGAAATGGCATTTTTTTTTTCTTGCCAAACAAACAAGCACCTCTTCAGACTCTGGAAAATCTGCAGAATCTGCGAGGTGCATTTAGGCTTGCAAATTATTTAAAAATAAAAACCACAAGCTTTAGGCCCCCCTCAGTCCAACTCCCACCACCTCTATGACCCTTTGCAGGTAAGTATAGTAGTGGGGAGGTGAAGGATGGGTCAAACTGATAAGTATCTATAATGTAGAGGTGAGTGGACAGAGAGGTAGGATCTTCAGGTATGAGTTCCTTCCAGTAGGTATGAAGTAAGTGGGTAGGCAGGTGAGCCACACAGATAAGCGTCCTTTCTTTTCCTTACAGAAAAACTGAGGTCAAGCAGATACGTTTCCTCAGGTCCTTATTCTAAGGAAACAGTTATGCTCCAGAATTGTATCATCTACAGATGAGGGAGCCAAACAGTGAGCAGAGAAATGAAAAGGGGTGACGAGAGACCAAGTTAGGTACATTAACGAGGATAAGCTGAACAATAAATAACTTGAGCCTAAAAGAGGGGTAAAGAAGAGAGTGCAGGCAGAGTGGACTGGGTGGAAACAAGTGTCAGGGGTGCTTTGTGACAGATGGATAGCTGCAAGAGTGAAAGAGAATGTTTACAAGACAGTAATGAGGCCTGCTATGATGGTTTGGACATTTGCACTGAGAAAAAGACAGGAAGCAGAGCTGGAGGAGGCAAAGATTTTTGCTGGGAGTGACCAGGATGGACAGGATTAGTCCATCAGAGGGACAGCTCAGGCTGAGAAGTTTGGAGACAAAGTCAGAGAGGCAAGGCTGAGATGGTTTGGACATGTTCAGAGGAGGGATATATTTTATATATTGGACAAAAGGATGTTAAAGATGGAGCTGCCAGGCAAGAGGAAAAGGGAAGGACCACAGAGAAGGTTCATATATGTAGTGAAGGAGGACCTGCAGAGGGTTGGTAGGAGGGAAGAGGATCCAAGTGATAGGGTGAGCTGGAGGCAGATGACACGCTGTGGCGACCCCTAACGGCAGCAGCCGAAAGAAGAAG